>JASAMV010006543.1:0-30778 GCA_030248065.1 Rhynchonema sp. JSB1_4
ACGTGACAGATCGTTATGAATCTGTGGTTACGGTAGCGCAGCTTTATGCCAAGCAGCCGGTCATGCATGATATTCATAATTGCACTTGTGCGAAAAATGACAGCATTTCTGTCAGAGCCTCATATTTTGAATGTCGAAGTTTAAGTGGCATGAATTTCGTGCTTGTCCAAACAAGCCGTTTTGACCCGATTATATTGTCATTTGCGCTACCACCCGCGAAATCAGTACGTTTAGCAATCTTGTACAGCGGGCGATAAAGAGCCTGTTATTATTTGGGTGCAAGATTTTTTTGGCCACAGATTGATTGATCGAGGATGTTCGTGGTATGTGAGTACGATAATTGTTCTCTTTGCGATGACACACGATTGTTGATTCAGCCAGACAGCGCCCGCGCATATGAAACATCAGTTGGCCACTTGGTTTCAAACCGATTCTGTTTCGAAATCGATAAATTCAGCCCAACAACCATGTAGCCGAAGTAACTCTTGCGCAGCTTGCTTGTAAGCCCACGCCAGTACCATAACGTTCATACATATTGAAGGTCTTGCTCTAGGATTCATATGAAAAAGCAGTGTGTGTGTGTGTGTGCCTACCCGCCGGGCCTGCTTTCATTAGCTGCACGCGTGCAGGGAGGCTTGCCAAAACTCAGTGGGAATTCGGGTACAGAATTTCAGTGTGGATTTTGTGCGATGGAAACATTCTTGCCACCCTAATAATATTGGACAACAATCGTCTTATCGTGTATGTTGTAGTAGTGGTGCGCGCGCACAATGCAGCACATTTGGTACCAGAATTCATATGTGTAGCTGACCACTATGTACGTTACGTGATGCTGGGCCGACTACTGAAGGTACGGCTAACATGTTTGGCCACGGGTACCATATGCGAAATATGCCCCATCTAACGAATGCACCCACGAATTTATAGCCCGAAAATGGACCTCACACACATATGCTTTGTGGTTGTTGGTCCATTCAAAGTCGTGCAGCGTGTGCGGCCCCCACAGGCCAACGGCCTTAGTAGGCCGGCAAGGCACTTTCGCCAACATCGACCAACACACACACACACAACGCCGCAAAGCAAGGGCAATTTGGGTGGTGCTGTGCGTGTGCCTGACCACCGATCGATTCGCTTGTTATGCTCACACACCACAACTGCCTCAAGATTTCACATGGCACCCCTATTAGCTGAATGATAGGGGATGATTTTCCTGAAACATGTCAGGTTCTTAAACATGTCATGATAACCGCGGAACATTGAGATGTACTTGACGTATCATTGATAGTGGACTGAAAAGTTTAGAAGCTTGTCCTTATGTTCGCCAAAATGGGTACACCACCTGGATCCTAAGCGGGTGGTCACCTACCGTAACCAAGAGGTGGTCAGGACACGTGCAACGCCGTGTCCGCACCGTATCGGCTATCTGGTTTATGCTTCAAAAGTGTACACTGTGACGTTGAGTGGCACAAAGTGTGAAATTCAAGACTGTATGGTAAGCTCGACTGTTGGTTTACTAGATCCACAAAACACTTCTTACGAGACAGAGTGCACGAGTTGTTTCTCAAGCATACATTTGTTTTGGGGCTATACTTCAGCCGAACTTTGAGCAGAAACTCTGTTCATTTGCTCCACCAAGTCTTTACGAGTCTCTGTTTACACCACAACGTATCTATTATTTGATCGTTCATTGACCAAGTGTTCCCAATATACGTATACGCGTAGTTTGCTTGTGTCCATTGTGTGTGTGATGTTTCAATTATAGGAGACAGCAGAGTGGAAGAGCTGCTGAAGGGAGTGACCGAACCCACAAAAATCGGCCGTGGCGATAGATATCGAACGCGCATAGATAATGTCTAATGCATAACACTATCAACGTCTACGGTAAGTTTGCACAACACTCTATACAAGTGCGGCCGATTTACCTTAGGAAGCACTCTACATTTTGTTTTGGGGCTAAAGATTTCAGCCAAACTTTAGAGAACGGAAGGTATTTCCATTGCTCCACCAAGCTTACGAGTCTCTTTTACACCACAACGTCTATTCTTGAGCATTTCATGGCCAAGTCTCCCAAGATATCCGATACGCGTATGTTTGCTTTGTGTCCATTGTGTGTGATGTTTCTACAATTATTCGGCACAATGGAAGACTGGTCGAAGGAGTGACCGAACACCACGAAAATCGGCCGGGCCAAGGATCTGGGCTGCATATACATGATAATGTTTCGCACAACACTATAACGTTTTTGGCTTTTGCTTTAGTGGTTATATTATGGTTGTATGACTCGTGTGTATGTTGGTTGTTGTTGTTGTTTGGTGTACGTACATCGTACCAGCGTGTACTTTGTGCGCCCTCTCTTGTGTCGTATATGTAGTTGTTGTGTATCGCGTTTCTCCCAATCCAACGCCAGTGCACCCTGTTCTAGTCTGTACACTTTTGGCCTTGTCTCCTGGTCGGACCAGGATACCGGGTACCATTGTACATATGCGTTGAAATGACCACGATGTACCCAGAAATATCGCTGCCCAAAAAGCAGCAGACACAATTATCTCGCGGTATCAGCACTAATGTCCGCACGCGTGTATACACTGCGCGCCGCAGTATTTAGGACAGTTGTTGTGCAGCACTACATCGGTGCGCGTCCAGAAATGCAGTGTATGTGTGTGTCGGTAGCGGAGTTGAGTAAAATGGCGCAATTATTACTATTTCGTCGCGCTGCGGATTTCAAAATTTGGATTCAAATCGCTTGCAATATATTGGGGGCACAGCGTGAAGTTCTCCTACTATTACATCATGTGGCGCCCATGTAACACAGTTCATATCCGTGGTTATTGCGGTTGCCCAGAGCTCATGCCTTGTCCGTTTATGTACCGCGTTGTAGTTACTAACGACACCGGGTCTCCCGCCTGGTGCCATATACAGTACATACACTCACACTCAGATAACCACGCATGTACCATGTTGCCAGCAACGAAATATGATTATTTCACCAAATAATCCGTGTTTGAGACCGATACCGACTCTCATATCTTGCACGACCAGGTCGAAACGGTGCGTCTGTGATTTGCACAGGTAGCCCCCACTTGCAATATTCAGCAGACGCGTGTCCACCCCTGTGCTGTGCAGCTCACACAAGTACGGGGTGTACATATGGCAACATAAGGGGTAGAGTGTGCAAATCAAACGCACGCAGCAGCAGCAGCCTCGAAGCAGTCGAGCCCGCCGAGTCCGCTGCCATCAGCCAATCAGCGTGCTTGGGTCAGTCCGTCTGGCATGATGCCAGCCCCGTCACGCGTGTGCCCCACTATTAGCCTACTACCCACCCAAACGTGTGCGGCAGGCAGCAGGGCTACACGCACACATCTGTTTTCGTTGTGCGCGTTATTTCGTATAGTGGCTTGCCTGCTCGGGACCGAGCTGAGTCGTAGTGCCTGCCCGCTGTGGCTTGGGTACGTGTGTACACCCCATCCGTCCACGCCACATCGCAACCAACGCAGCTGCAGTATTTTTACGACGCTACACTAGTCACTCTAGTCACCAGTACCTTACCGACCAACCATCACAACTCTGCTGCCTTTGACGATTATGTCAGTGTGCGTTTGGATTTGCGGCGTTGTTGCTGCCGCGTGCGCGCTGAATAATTGCATTCGGCTGATTTTTACGCTGTTTAAAACATTGTGGTTTCGAGCAATACTAGTTTCAACACAACCCAGCAATCGTCCGTCATACCTTGATAATAGTAATAACATACATAACAATCATACGCAGTCAGTCGAGTCCAACCGGCGTTTGCACTCTCCCAACCAAACGTGTGCATTGCGCGCGCGCACAGCTGACTGCTTTTTCTCTGTTGCGAGGTTTTTTGCAGATGTGCCCCCGGTTTCACGTTTCGCAGAATACGCGCGTTGCCTCATGTCATAAAGCATGTGGCATAATGACAATACGGTGTATAGTTTTTCAAAATGCGCTTCTTTCTCTTTCGCGCTCTTTTCATAAGTCATCTTTTTCAACATTTAGCTGTTTCAAGACGTTAACAATGTCATATAGCACTCACTCTGTCTTCTCACTTCTCATACATAATATGCGCCATCTAACTTTGATGAATTTCGCATTGTTATCTGGAAGTAGGCAGCTAATGGATTCGGCGGTGCGGTCAAAGTTACAAAAAATTGTGTACTTTTTTCAGGCATACTCTGTCGCATATTATTCTCATCGCATTCTCTCTCTCACTTTCCGTGAAGTCGAAAACCCGAAAAATGGCCGCTCGCAAAGCCGCGTCAAAAGCCAAGAAAGCCCCGAAATCCCCGAAGAGGGCATCCAAGGGAGCCGGACGTGTGAAGAAGGCCAAGAAGGCCACAAAGGTACGTCGTCAACTGTTGTCCTATGGTTTTATTGCGATATTTGTTTCTTCTTGGTTTGCTTGCAATGCCGGTCATAAAAATACTCCGATCACCCGAACCCCAAGCAACTGTCATGTTTGTAGTCATGCCAAAACCTATTTCGATTCATGGTGTTATAAATTTATGGATTACGGTAGATCGTACGTGGTGTAGGAGAGACCCAACCAGCCTGATGGCAAGGTCACGTATATCAATGTTTGAATTACCCGATCATAATCGTTATATGTACACATGTAACGTTACATTTTGTGTTTCAGAAGGGAGGAAAGAAGAAGGCGTCCAAAGCGAAGAAAGCCAAAGCCTAAACGGTGCAACATGTACACATACTATTGATACTACCACTTTGAGGTGAGCCGACAACTGACGCGCACTACGTTGCATGTGTTTGAATTTAGGAATCACACTCCGTGTGTAATTAAAATTCCCAATTTTGATGCGGGAAACTCGTGCATGAAACTGACAACTGCTGGGCTTTGAGATTTTGTCAGATAGCGACTCTAAATTGTTGGCAAAAACTTGAGCTAATCTGATCGAGAAAATTTATTAACATTAAAAAAAGTGCATGGTTTTTTCTCTTTTCAGACCTATCGTAATCTCAGGGTCAATCACCACAGTCTACCCCCGAACCAACAGTACCGGCCTTTCATCCAAACAATCATCCAATACAAAGGGCAAACATCGCTGTTCTTAACGTAGTGTTCTTTTCATAACTTGTCACCGACACATGCAATGTGTTCTACAAGCTTTCAAACATAACACTTCATATTCCACAAATGCAAATCTTTCACATGTCTTGTGCTTTGTCTCATGTTTTTGAGCAACTGCAAGTGTAATATCAGGGATTAATAATAGTAGTTCTGTGTGTACAAATTAGTGTACAAAGGTGAATTTTATTAAGTAAACCAACAGAATTTTCGCTATACGGAACACTCCCATGTGGTGCATAACCCATTTGATACATGTAGCGCTAAATCCAGACTTATTTTGTGTTATTATCTAATCGTCGTCTTATATACATATTCTGTACTTCTATATTGCGCGTGTCACGTTGTAAACTATACAATTCCATGTATTTTTGTTCTTGCTTCCTTTTAGCAATTAATAATCGTTTAGTAACTTATTTACTATTTGCAACCACCCAACGCCAGAATCCCAAAGTTTCTTATTTTTGTTCGGCTTTCGGTGCAATTTCTATAGCTGTGCTATGAATCAACACCACCAGCGCCGTGATCTCCTGGTTTATTTTCACACTGAATTTGTACAATTTGTGTACGCTTTCTGTCAATGATACATTACTGCCTCAAGTTAATGGTGTGTTTTTCGTGTAACCATTCTTGTCCACAAAACTCTGCAAACTGACGTATAGAATTTCAGCTTTGCTTGCAGCGTCCCCATACTTGAGTACCAAATACCAATTGTAGTTTTTTTGTCGAAAGATACATAAAATTTGTAGTCATTTCGCTTTATTGGAATCACTATGTCTAACAACTACGACAACAACATAATTGTAACGAATGTGTAGTCTGGCCGCGTAAATAATACAAAATAAAACAGTGACCATAAAAATCGCGTGTCCGTTTGTGTAATGGAAACACCATTATTTTCGGAGAGACACACAAAGCACGTCACATGCGAGCAAGCGCATTGCAATTGTATAGGTTATAATACATGATACACACGCGTCAATGAATGAAACATTATATGCGCACTAACATAATGACGAAATCAATTTCCGTACATCCTGTTCCAGTTATAGATTCGATAGGCAGCGTACGTGGACGCTGTTCAACTCCTGGTATGGGGGTCAGTCGCAAAAATCTGCCCTCTATCGTTCAAAATTAGCTGCTGGCTGCAAAGAAACTGATTTCCACCTTGGTCACTCAGGACTCAATAATCCAGAAAACATTTTTGTAATGAATATAATTTTGGAACACAGTAAATAAGGCACACATACAGTAAGGCTATTATTGGTACAACATGTGTAGTGAGTGACCGTTGTTGGTTGAGTGGAGCAATATCCGTTCATGATTTTGTGGGTCGATTTATCATCAAGTTTGTCAGGTACAAAACTAATGATTTCTCCATCGTAATCCGACCCGTTTCCAGATGGTACCAAACATAAATGCATGCATACTTGAACGAACAACGGACTTCAGAGTATTAGTAATTTACAAACGGTTTTGGGGCACGATAGGATTTGAGTGATAAAACACGTTGCACACACACATACGATATGGTAATCCTGTACACCAAAATTATAACCAGAATGCAATAATGTTCATAACTGAAATCGAATCGAATAACGTAAAACAGAATGCTCAAAAGTCACACAAGTGGAATTTTGACAAGATTTCTAGCTTTCCCGACCGATGCACATGTGCATGACATGCAAACATTTCACACACAAACCTGTGAACACTTTGTAAAGACAAATTTATAAAGGAACTGCAAATGAAACTGAAGGCACGGATCATAAAAAAATAGTAGAGTAAAAGTTATAATTGCGACCAAAAACAGTACAAAACATATGTTTTGGCAGAGTACTGGAATCAAACTCAGTTTCCATTAAATCAAATTTGAAAAAGTCCAGGTTTAAAAAGTGAGACAGCCTCTTCTTTGATTCGTTCATTTATGTTTGACCGGCACGTTGATGACAGTCCGATGCCATTCCAACGACCTCGTGGGTGCCCTGGGTGGTGCCTGGGGTGGTCGTCTATTCGAGTGACTGCCGTATTTGGCCACCGTGGTGGTCGATGTGGCCGATGGTGCCGAAGACACGGGCTCATCCGTGCTGACTGAGGTTTCGGCACGATTCTTTCTCAGTGAAAGGATGGCCTTCAGTTCGGCCGACGAACGGGTGTTGTACTGTAAATCGTTGATTGTGTTTTGAAGCACTGTTGTGCACGGAATTTGAGATTAAACCAGGTGCGGATTCAGATCTGCCTTGGACGTAAAGCATGAGCATTCTTCACAAGCGAAAGGCATTATTTTCAATCGTGTACATGTTCTTTTCAGAGGGTCACCTGCAGTTGCAGAGTTTGTCCGATCGCCAAATTTGACACCGGCAAACCATTCAAACTACCACACCCACAAAACAACCCAAACCCCCTATTTTGGAGCACTTACTTGAGGCCCACAAACAACCCCCCCCCCCCTCAGCGGACCTTGCTTGCTTGTTAAAACTGCGCGCAACAAAGGACTAGGTATATGACAACTTACCCCGGTCAAGTTTTTCTGCACCAACAGTTGACTGTAGACTCTCTGTCCTTCCTCTTTGCCACAGAACGTCTGCAGTTGTGTCTTGGTCAACGCAAACAGCGTGGCACCTGTTTGACCGGCCAGAACTTGCATCGTGCTAAAATGTAGAGTGGGAATAAAGCGGTTGGGATTGACCACATTGCCGGCATCAACTTGGTGATCTGTACGCTCCGGTCTTGTCGTCGTCATATGACTATGCAAAGATGTTTCGGGAAGCAAGACAACACCGATCACCAAGTTCGATCCAAGGTCGATCAAGCAAGAAGTTGACGGAGCCCATGTGCTCCAACAGTACTGGATACAGTTTTAATCTGCGAAAACAGCGTGTGCAGCAGCGACCGACTTCACTCCGTCCTGGCAGACTTGGGCACCATCCGTTGATCTGCAGGTGCTGATAATCAAAAAACAATAACTCTCAAGAGTTACCCACCGAATGCTAGCGCCTTTGCCCTTCAGCCACTCAACCACTTCGGCCTCAGTCGATCGTTCCGAAATGACGATTGATGCCTGGGCCGATCGGGTGGTGGAATTCAGGAATTGATCTTTGCCTCCATTCACTGCCGTGATCAACTCGGATTGAAGGTTGTTCTCTTGCTCCCCTGCATTGACAATAGCAAGACCAGGTTTGTGAAAGTCCAAGTTTGAAGCTACAGTAGGTATCCATCCACCTATATATATAGGTATGCGCACTGTAGCTTTTTGACTTCACAACGTGCACAATCATCCCTCCCCTGAGATACAGCTGTGCATCGTGGTGATAATAATTTACAGGATAATTTGCGCGTTTGCACAAAGAGCGGTAGGCGAACAAAAGTCAGCTCTGTTTGGTCACACGTGGACATGGTGCACCGTCTGTGAAAACAGGTAGAAATGTAAACCAAGAAAGGCTCCACGGTTTGCCCAGACACCCACTATGGTATTGCTATCCATGCTTTCGCATCTCGTTGTTGGTATGATCTTAGTGACCAAATAAAGCAGATAAAACATCTTTTAATCAACTCACCCCTCTGCAACACCTCCAATCGGGACTGTCTGGACTCAGTGACCAATGACAGATTCTGCGTTCGTGTCTGCTGCACGCTGCTGCCACGCGACTCGTGACTTCGGGTCACGGTAGCAGCCGACTCACCATTCAAATCCGGCGGCGGGCCCGGCGGTGGCAGGGGTGCGGCTGTGAATTGACTGCCAACCAGACCTGTGCTTTCGGCCAATGGCAGCCCGGCCTGTTCGTCGTCACTATCCGGGTAGTCCGGTATCAACTCCACCATTTCTCCTGTGTGTTGACAACCATGCTTTGTTAAAATTAGTTTTGGTTATAATAACTTGGCAACTCAGGCAGTCGACATGCAGTACATCTTTAACATTTGTGATCACTACAGCTTAGCAAATTAGATTAACAGTGTCTGCATCAAGCATGCTTTATAACAGGGCATTTGTTTCCAGTCGGTACTGCGAATCTGTGCTTTCACCCATGCACATCATTTGAGGATTCAAAGTTGTCCAAAACGCGAGTTGTGTTTCTAATTACAGTTGCTTGTTAGGTTAGCGTGGCCCTGTACCTCACTCAGGCCAACAATACATGAAACGTGCTCGCATACACAAGCGGACAGCCACCTTTACTTGGACGAGCAACAAGCGCAATGGATTGTGTGGGGCTACAGTGCTTTGCAGTGAGGGCCAATGAAGCACAGCAGAAAAGGGTGCACCAGTTAGTGGGTGTGCGCATGCAATACAAGCACAAAACCATATATTGTTGACCTTAGAAGCATAAAATTCATGATGTCAAATGAAATGGTGAGTCTTGGTTTTATTTGCTTTCATGTATTCACAAATATATGTATGTATATATGTGGAACATTTTCGATCATCTTTTGCAGCTACACAAGGTGTTTTAATAAGCAAAAATACAACACTTGTATATCATAATAAAAACCAATATGTTTCGTAGTTTAGGAGGCACTATGATAACCACAAGAAGCTTTGTTTCATAGAAAAGACCATGGTGCAACAAACCACAACACATGCGCCATCTTTGTCCATACACAAATATCAGTATCACGACATTTTCCATTTAAAACCGACTGCTGATTTGGGTCAAAGTAACAAAAGGAAAAACACGAACCAATGAACGCTTCACCTGTGATGTTTCAGAAATCACTGGCCCCTGTTTTCCAGAAGCGCAAAACACTACAAAAAATAAAACTCTGTACATCCACATCCATAGCAATCGACGATTAAAACGCACATAATAGAACAAAATTGGCACGGTTTTTGTTTCAAGTGATGTGTTGCTGCAAAAGCGTTTCATTTCAATATAAATTGCGCGTCGTTTCTAAACTTGCGGTCTTCAGTAAAATGCCAAGACGAATACAGTCTACATCTGTATGTAAATAGTACTGTAGTTGTGCGTCTGTCAGCCTGCAAGCATCGGTAAAAATAAACAAAGAAAATAACAATAGAAATGTACCAGAAGGCATCAATTTGAAAACTACAGCGAGCGAAAAATAAGCAGGTGACAAAAAAGCAAGCAGCAAATCGTCGTCGATCTTGTGGTCCGGGGCCGAAACAGAATCACAAATCAATCCATGAGGAGTAGGTGAATCATTCAATGATAAAAAGTTTGGTCGATATTTTTCATAAATAAAAGAAAACAGCAAGAAAAGAAATCTTGAAAAAAATGGTGCACAACAAACAACGCAGTAACAAAACACAATACAACTGGAAACATATAGCAAGTGGTGCAACCTTCCATAATTTTGGGCATAGGATGGAAAAGCAAAAAGGTCAAGAAACTCAAAAGCGCGTACACAGGGGTTGTAGGGTGTATGGTACAGTACAAATCGTCCATAGATAGAATGAGCATGCGAGCACCTTTCGATTCGAAATAAAACAAAAAAATACAGATTGTGCAGCTCTGATTCAGCGGAATCAAACACTACACACGCGACCACGAGCAGTACTGTAGGTGTGCAGCACAACTCACGAAGCTGTACATTTACAGTACATGTCGTACGTAAATGACACCACCACAAGATTTTAGCTCTGTACAGGTGTGGCGATTGATGCAAACAAGTTTGTTCACAAATTATACTGGTTGAAAATAACAATTATTACTGTATTCAGCTGGTATGGTAACATGAATCTAGAAATATCTGAACTCTCCGCGTTTGCCCTGCCGTTTCTTGACGTATTCAGGGGCATCCTCGGGTAGCATACCTGTTCGTGGACTGCCCTGCGCTGATTGGCTGGAGCTGGCCGTTCGATGCGCACTGCTGCGACGCGTGCTTGAGTGTGTCTGTATGAACGAAAAGTACTGTAGGATTATTGTGTTTCACTCATTCACTTACTCCATACATGCAGGAAGTGTGGTTTTAGCAAGTGCGGATCCAGGGGGTCCACAGGGGTCATGCCCCCTGTCGTCCATTTGGCCCCTGAAAGGTCCCTCCCACCGTTTCGGAAAGAAGAAGGAAAAGTCCCCAATCCCAGGAAAGACAAACCAATTTTCACAGAGTGTGCACTGTTTTTTTAAGTGTGTGCTTGTGTTTTACCACACATTCGTCGAAGTTGTGGGCAGTTTTTTGATCTACAACGAGCAGCATTTAACTGACCTCATACGATCCGTATTGTTGTTTGCCATCGCCAGTTGGTGTAGTGCCCCCGACATGCGCAGTGACTGTGGTGCCGTTCGAAATGGGCGGTTGTGAGGAGGCAAAGTCGATGATCGACAGAATCGTGTGTGGCACATAGCCGATTCGATTGTGCACGTTGCGACACTCCCACCAGTTCTTTGAATCGTTGAGCACCTGTGCAAGTACCTACATTGTTGGGATAGTCAGTATGTAGAGACCGCACTGTAAAACATCACTATAGGTGACGATGTCGGCAGACGAAAGCGCAGTTTTTCACGTTTCATTTGCCCATGTATATAGTGATGCAGTTACAAATGATTTCGACCAGCATGACAGTAATGTTCTCCAACACCTAATAATGAAGAACAATTACGCTGGTCAAAATTTGTGCGTCAATTCCACTGCAAAATATACGGCTCAAACAGGTTTTGGCAAACTGCGTCGCAAACTGGCAAACAGGATGCACGGTCGCTTTGTTCGTTGTGAGTATGTACATTGTAACATCATTTCGTGACACTTAATGCCTTTTCTGTGATTGCACGACACACCGTGTTTGTATTACAGTCTCACCTCCAAATACTCGCCCCTTGACACGGTCAACTCTTTGCTGTTCTGCCCAACCCTGTCGTAGGTGACTCTGACTGCACGGGCCCTGCGTTGTTGCAAATCGGCGATGAACGCCCGTTGACGAGGGGAGTCGACCTCGAACGCACTGCGCACTGGTGGCGTGGACGTGGCCAGATTGGGTAATGATGGACTGACGGCATGACGCGCCGACAGGGGCACCGGCGCTGGACTGCTGCGCATTGATCTGTGCATGAAACATCACAACCTTATGACGTTATGACTGTGCGTTGAAAACAAACATTGGCAGGTATCAAGATTGGTCATTGTATTGGACCTTAAACGTGCCACTAATATTGACCAGTGTAAAATTGTTTGTTGATTGTCTGGGAACAACAAATTTTACGCTGGTCGAGGTCCAAAAGGTATTTATCGGCGACATTTGTATTGAACATTACCCTTTTGCGAAACGGACATTACAGAAACAACTGCGTTTTTCAACTGCCCACCGTGCACTTACTCTCTTTGTACCGCATCACTGCCGTATCTCTCCGTGGTCGCACTGCTGAAATAGGTCGGGATCGGCCGTTCGGAACTGATCGATCTTCGTTCCTGCAAATGTTTCATTTCGCCAATCTGCGATAGTTTGTTTTTAAATCCCACTCCGCGCTGTTATACCTGATCTTCCATCCACTGTCTCTTTTCATCAGCCAATCGTTGTCTTTCAGCTTCGAGTCTCTGTTCAGCTTCATACAATCGACGTTCCCGCTCGGTCATATGTCTCGTCGACAAACGGTCGAAATCCGAAGATAACTGGAAAAACGATTATGTCATTCACCAGTGTTAAAATTATTCCCAAAAGCTTTCACGCTGACCGGGCTCAATGGCATAAGCAAATCCAAGAATTATGTACATAGTACGCCTTTGATGGAAAAGGTTACATGTTACATGCTACGGGTCACCAGGTCGATCAAGGTGTCCTGACAAAATATTCAAAGTATTCATTCTTTGACTTTGCACACTATCCAAATAACCCAACTCACATTGTTTGCATTGTTTATACTCCGTCGTCTCGTCTCTACGCCATAAGGAGGCATTGGTGGTGCACCTGGTGGTCCATATGGCATCACACCATCAGAGAACACGGGACGATATGGCGGTGGTAGGGGACCGGGCCAGTCCTCGCTGCAAATTGAGGTTTGCGGTCTTATTGATGCACGATAGAGTTTTCCGGTCAAACGCCCTCCCCCATACAGTCCCCGACCAAACTTCCATTTTTCTGTCACCATGAGGCTCCATTACGGATGAGAATGAAGAACGAGGTAAACGAAAAATCATTCAATGTCTTCCATTAATCAGCTGTACCTCGCACGACGTTGAAAACACAAATCCAAGCGAAAAGCAAATCATCATGAACAAGAGCAACTCACGGCGGTATGTACCAGGCTTCGCCCAACGATCTCCAAACATCCTGTTCTTTGCTCGTCAGACAATTGTGCAACAATTCCCTCGTCTCCCTGGTCAGCAGCGGGCTGACCACCTGCGGCGCGATGTTTCGTCTCAGACCCCAACTGCACGCGTCCAAAATGACGGTGAGTGGGGTGAACAGAAAGTGCAACAGCTCCGGGGCGTTCGGCTCGTGGATGTGATTCTTGAGTTTGGCCTGCAAAATCAGGGGATCTTGGTGAAAGAATTTCTTTGACCTTGAAAATCATGGATTCATTGAAGATTTGAAGAACACCAGAAAGGCGTTTTGGAGGAGACATCGGCGATCTCAAACTTGATAATCGGATCGGATTGGACGGGCTTGGTTTAGGTAGGCCGACCGCTTCGATTGATTTTTCAGACCATCTTATGTGATTCTGATTGATGTGATTGGTCCACTCTTGACCCTCTCACCAAGTCTGACTCCATAAAACCATTCCTCAACACGCACCAATAGATTGAAGCAGAGTTTGAATTTCTGCAGAATGTCATAGAACTCCTCCTCGCTGGGCAGTTGTGCGCGCATGGCCAATATCGATGGATCACCGTGCGATCGCGATCGACGATTTCGTCTCGACGCCGCACCCTGCTGATGGCGATCGGTATTTACTATCAAAATTTTGAAGCACAGCGTGACAAAAATAAGGAATCGATCTGCTCACCTGCGCCTCCAATTCGCGTTGTGCGATCGCGGCTGATTGAATACGAGCGACGAAACGTTCAATGTCATCGAACGAACGATTCAGTGTGTTCTGTAATGAGATCACGGTTGGAGAAATTTTCGCAACAGGCTTTTTTCTAAAATTGCCCCCCCTGCAGCTCAGAGCGTTGGCGCTTGCATGCCCGTTTCGCCCTGCTCTCACACACGGCGGTGCACCGGGCATTCTTCAGCTCCAATGCATCTGACAGCCAGGTGACCCCCAGAAAACCAGAACCATAGCAAACACAACAGTGACATTGAAACATCATCTAACCACATCTCTTTCGAACGATTCTCCCTCTGACGACGTTGCCGACGCTGATTCATCACCGGCCATCGCATCCGAGCCTCCATTTGTCATTATGGGTGCTGCACCCCTCAATTCAGTGCTGCGTCGATTGCTACTGCGTTGCACGTCACGTGACTCGGTGCGGGTGTATGAATCTGGAATGGTTGCGGATGTGTTTATTTGAAATTCAAAATGAAATCAGTTGAGATCTAGGTTTATACATACGTATACCATGTATGTACAGTACTATGTGCAATGATCAAACGATCTGCCAACTTACTGACGACCGGTTCACCTGGTCCAGGTGCTTGACCGTTGTTCAACGCTTGTGCACTCACGATAAAACCGGTGTCGCGTCGGCCCCTGAAAGTAATAAACTACAGTACAACATACTGTAACTGAACGAAATAATGAACAAATTCCCAACTCTGCTTTTCTGATCTGATCGAAAACCAGTACATGTGTTAGTATACCGTAATGAACATTAACAGTTGAACTGTGCCAAGGTTGCAAATTTCGATTGAATCACCAATAATTTGTGCTTAGTTTTTAAACCCTTTTCGTGTTGGTTTGTTTTGCATTCCTCAAAAGTCCGACCGAATAATGGAATTATTTCCCAAAAATGTGGTCAATTTTCTCCCAATTGCGCACGGAAAACGATTAACATTTTATTGTATTTCTAAATCGATTAGTAACGGTGGTAGCGATTCGGGGACTTGTGTCTAAATCCGTGTAATGAGTCGCACACATTTCTTGGGTGCAGCAATTCCACAATTGTTTGTAGTGTACCCAAGTGTGCAGGCAACAACCCCTATCACACCAGCACTTACGGTCTCACTCGATTGTACTGACCGCTGATGAACGCACGCAAATCGTCCACCACTTCGTTCGCCTGCAACAATATATTCACTGTATGTGCATTTGAATTGAATGAAAATTTTAACGAATTTGTACACATTGACAGGTATGATAACAATGGTAATGGTACCCGAGAACGAATTTTGGACACGCATACACCAATCACCCCGCCCCAGGTATTATGGATTTACGGTTTCACAAACAATTCACCAAAGTTTTATTATCATTCGATAGAGAAATCGCCCATCTAATAACAATATTCAGTGTGGAAATGTTTTGTGCGTTGCAGTCCGCAGGCGAACGTATGTACATCTACCTTCGTATCAATAGTCCACAATTTTGTAAATACAAAAGATTCCGAATGATGTCTTTTTCTCGCACGCGCGTACTGTATTTGTGTTCGTACAAAACTTCGCGCGAAAACAAACAAAAGAGAAAACTTTCTGCCCCCCCCCCTCCGGGTGTTGCTTGACTGACAAAAAGACACCGATATTTCTATCAAAAAACCAAACAAAATAAATCGAAATAAGAGCGCATAAAAATAAATGATTTGGCATCGCGTGCGATAGCGCTTCTTTCTGCGCGCTGGAAAAACAAGTGCGAGTGCGCACTAGCCGCAGTTACAACAGACGAAGTTTACGCATAAACACTCGTATCGTATGATTACGCCAATCAAAGAATTATGAAGATTGAAAGTTGCCACATCAAAACTTAGGATAAAAAATGACGTGAGAAAAGCTCACCGAAACTCTGTTGCACTGGAAGATGTGCATTTCAGTTGGTGTGGCCACACGATTTGAGGCGCGTTTGTCTTCTTTGACAATGAACAGCAGAATGTTGTTGTAGACGTCACGGGGGTCGGTGGACAGATGGGCGGTCGGGTCAGCCACCAAGTCCATTGGGAATTGCTCGACAAGCTCCTGAATGTAGATTATCAAATTGTGCGATGTCGAAAAAAAACATTTCGGACCGGTTTCGGTAAATCGATCACATGCTCGAATCGGTCCGCAGACAAACAGAGTGACTATGCACCAAGGTTGCATGTAATGTTGAATCCCATTGCTACACGGGCCACGGCTGTTCACCAATTTGGCTCTACCAACATAAATCCACACTTAATGTTTATCCTGTAGTGAGCGCTGCTAACGAACTTAATGTTTCATAATTATTTACTAATTACACACTAAGAAAGAGAAAATCATCGTACACACCCCATTCTCGTCTTCGACAATAACGACGTGTGGTCTGAGTCTGAGCACCATCGGCTGTGCCCAAATGGCACTGTTTCGCTCCATCTGTTTTAGTTTCCTGACGAAAAAAAACAATATTTCCGATCAACATATTTTTGAAAAATTATCAAATTTGCACAAAACACAACCTGATGCCATCGGCGGGCCATTCCAATCCGAACTGTTTGCCAACTGCGAATGTAGCCAGATGCTCAATCCAGTACGAGGGAGAGTCGGTGTCCATCGGCACCATCGACCGACGTCCCATTGAATTCAGACCCGCCGCTGCTGAACCCCCTGAAGCACGACGTGAAGCGGTTATCAGAGAAATTGTGAAGCATAAAGCCATAATGCATTGTGGATCTAACCCAAAAAAATAGAACCCTCATCCACTCATTTTTTTTAATTTTTTGTCCTTTACAACATACACCCGTCGTTCAAGCCGAAATTGACCCTGCCGTCCGTAGACGTTCAGATCACATTGTATAGATCGTAAAACAACAAACATTATGCAAAACGTCGCACGCATTCCATTTAGCTGACTCAGGGAGGTTTCAACAACACCGTACAAGACGGCACAAAAGTTCTATCTAGTTCTGACAACATTGGCTTTGTGAACGTGGAGGTAAATATAAACGACAGTACGGTAGCCGCTTACAAACACTGAACGGTAATGCCAAGATGAATAAGGCACAATATTCGCAGGTTTCAATAAAAACTTCTGCGACAGTGTGTAAGAAGGCATCAAACCATTGCACAAAAGCAGGTCACGAGTACGTATTATTAGCTCATTTTTGGTTCATCACAGGGAGACGGTATGTATACAAGAAGAAAAATGCCTGCTGTCGCGCGGCAAGAATCAGGATATGGTTCTCGATATCATGCTGGTCGCATATAAAACACCTATACAAGATTGTTTACTCCCCCAAAGTAAAAAGATATCAGTGATTACGCACAGGAGCAAAAGGCGACTAAAAACATCACCGAAACAGAAGAAAAGCTTATTTGCCAAAAATGAACAGGATTTAGAAAGAGGCATTGCATTCCATTTGAAAAGTGATTTAAAAAGCGATACGCCATCAAGGAACCATATTGCGGCCAATAGCGCAATGAGGCGACGACGGCAAGCTGTCCCAAGTTCGATTCGTACTAGTAACGGCGTAAAGAGTGGGTAAGACGATTATGCCTTGGCCGCAATATGGTTCCTTGATGGCGTATCGCTTTTTAATTCACTTTTCAAATGGAATGCAATGCCTCTTTCTAAATCCTGTTCATTTTTTTGGCAAATAAGCTTTTCTTCTGTTTCGGTGATGTTTTTAGTCGCCTTTTGCTCCTGTGCGTAATCACTGATATCTTTTTACTTTGGGGGAGTAAACAATCTTGTATAGGTGTTTTATATGCGACCAGCATGATATCGAGAACCATATCCTGATTCTTGCCGCGCGACAGCAGGCATTTTTCTTCTTGTATTTTTGTTTTATATCGAGTAAGCGCATTTTCTCGTTCGGTTGACGGAAAATACGTATGATCACACTGATAATTCGTTCACTATACAGAGGAAATCACTATCTAGAGGTTCACCTTGTGATGGTTTGACTGTATTCATGTTACTGTTTCACACCTCAATCAAGTCAGAGCTAAAAAAGCGATGTCACCATCGGATTCCCCGACCCCAGAAACATAAACAGCTGACAGATAATTGGAGATCAGATCACCATGACACTATTTACTCGCATTGATCAAACCTGAGTTCCGGTTCTAGTTCCGGTTCTGGCTCCGAAAAGTTCCAGATTTAAAAACCAATGCCACTGTTGGGTTTCTCGACCCCGAAAACCTATATACCGCACGCACTGTCGTTATGATCAGGCCAGTATTGTGCGACTTATTTGCGTGGATAAGTACTGAGTTCCTGTTCCAGTTTCGGTTCTGGCTCCGGAGAGCTCCGGATTCAAAAACCAGTGTCGCCATTAGATTTCTCGACCCCGAAAACCTATATATCACCCCCCTTTCTTCATGATCAGGGCAGTACTGTGTTGTTTATTCACGTGAATCAGTTTTGAGTTCCGGTTCTAGTTCCGGTTCTGACTCCAAAAAGTTCCGGATTTAAAAACCAATGTTACCATTAGATTTCTCGACCCCGAAAACCTATATACCGCACGCACTGTCTTTATGATCAGAGCAGTATTGTGCGACTTAATTGCATTGCTAAATATTGAGTTCCGGTTCCAATTCCGGTTCTGGCTCCGAAGAGCTCCGGATCCAAAAGCCAATGTCACCATTAGATTTCTCGACCCGAAAACCTATATACCGCACGCACTGTCTTTATGATCAGAGCAGTATTGTGCGACTTAATTGCATTGCTAAATATTGAGTTCCGGTTCCAATTCCGGTTCTGGCCCCGAAGAGCTCCGGATCCAAAAGCCAATGTCACCATTAGATTTCTCGACCCCGAAAACCTATATACCGCACGCACTGTCTTTATGATCAGACCAGTATTGTGCGACTTATTTGCATGGCTAAATATTGAGTTCCGGTTCCAGTTCCAGTTCTAGTTCCGAAGAGCTATGGATTGAAAAGCCAATGCCACCATTAGATTTCTCGACCCCGAAAACCTATATACCGCACGCACTGTCTTTATGATCAGACCAGTATTGTGCGACTTATTTGCCTGATAAATACCCAGTTCCGGTTCCAGTTCTGGCTCCGAAGAGCTCCGGATTCAAAAACCAATGTCACCATTAGATTTCTCGACCCTGAAAACCTATATACCGCACGCACTGTCTTTATGACCAGACCAGTATTGTGCGACTTATTTGCATGGCTAAATACTGAGTTCCGGTTCCAGTTCCGGTTCTGGCTCCGAAAAGTACTGGATCCAAAAACCAATGTCACCACCGAGTTTCTCGACCTTCAAAACCCCCGGTGCCGCGGCAGATTTCTCGTCCGATGTATCTCTGAGTTTTGGACGAACATTTTGCCGGAAAAAAAAAGAAAGAAAGAAGAAGAAGAACGTTTTTGCACTTTTTGAGAGGCGTTGGGTACCGTAACTCCACGAAGCCGGTACCGATCAACGTCAAATTTTGAACGCAGATGTAGGGTGGCCTAAGGCACCTTGTGGTTAAATATTGAAACCATCGGTGCTTTGTTGTGGAATTACTGGCCAGTGAAAATTTTTGCTGCCGGCACTAACTCCGGACAACCATATATGGGACATGCGCTACCGCGCATGCCCCGATACCAGCTCATCACTGTCACCTTGCAGTACTGTATACACATTATTGTGAAACATCAGTCAACCGTAGCACAGCACGGTATATCTAACCGTGTGATCTTTCCAACCAACTACCAATACGTGAATATTCATCCGAATAATCCAATCGTTGAGCTGTCGGTACCACTATGGCGCTGCGGGTACTGCGTACGCTCCGCGGCATTTTTGTTGATCAATTTTTGGATAGGTTTTTATTTTATTTATAAACTGATCTTCTGGCTTGAATTTATCTTATTTACTCTGTAAAGCGCGAACATTTGTCATTTTGACGAGAAGAAAAACCGGGCGAGGGCGAAAATTACAGATGATGCATTGAGCGTACAGAAACATTCGGCGAAAATCCGCGATCAAAACTTTCGGGTTTTGCAGCACATGGCCGTGTGCAAATTCCTACACGCACGCGCGCGATACTAAACTAATTGAAATGGGGCAGCATGCGTTTAGTTGGTTATGGTATATCGTATAGTACTTCGCAAAGTCAAAGATTACGTTATGTCTTAAAAAGGAATCTTACGAATACAACGGCGATCCTGCCTGTATGACAAAGTTTGCAGTGTTGTGCATACACCTATACAACTGTACGACTACATATGGCTGTTCATTTCATATAGTAGTCACCTTGCGACTATGCGTTGTGGGGATGGTCAGAGGGAATCATGCATCTGATACAAATTCTTGGGGTCTATTGTTGCATTGTATCGTTCGTTACCAACAGCATGACTGCACCCATCAATTGGCCCCGGTCTGGTCCGAAATTTGTACACACCAGGGTGATGCGACGAAAGTTCTACCACAGCGGGTGCATGCACGCACATTGGCTTGTGGGGTACGCTGCATGCGTGGTGACTGCTCTATTCAGTGCATCACCGGAATGCACATAACGGTTGGCAGTAACCATCTACATACACATGGACATGCACCTCAGGGTGCAAACAAACGTCGTAAACACGCATAGCTTTGGCAACATTCTGACATCGGGTGGGTGTCACTGTCACAGTCTGCACCACTGATGATGTCAAACGAAACTGGTACGTTGGGCTTACCACTGCTCAAATGCAACGCAAATGATTGAGCGACTGACCCAACACCATTCAAATACCTTCAGGTATCTTGAAGATTTAGAGTGAAGATCTGAACGACAATTAATCAAACGAACTTGATGTCTTTTTTGCTTCACTGAAGCAGAGGCATGCAATTTTTAAACCGACGTCCAGCTGCAATCGCTGACCTTTGCCATTACCACAAACTTCACAAAAAACTTGCGTTCCCAAGATCCGAGAAGATAGCGTGTAAAGATTACGTTGCATCTGCTCTTGCCATATTTGTTTTTTCATGAATCGCGGTGAGTACAAGGCGCACATGTTTGCGCACTGTTTGACAATTCAATTTGCATCATTTTGTGTGTACGGAATGCGCGCGCGGGCTGTTTCACTTGAACGCACACGTTGAATGACTTTTGCTTTTTTAATAAAAAAATTACGCATTTATGCATGCATGTACTGTCGTGGGAGCCGAGATGCACAAGGCGTGATTTTTTTACATTTTGCTGTAAAAAGTTTGCTAAAATCAAAAAGAAACATTGTTACCGTACTGTTTTAGGGCGGGTTAAAAAAAACTTGGCGAACGTAAACTGTTTGGAAATGGTTCAACACACTTTCTAACTTTTTCATACTGCACTATCAAAAGAATAAAACAATTTCATTATTTCGATATTTCTTTTATGATAGGAACAGTCGGTGTGCTTCGTTTTTTATCCTGATTGATTGATGATAAACTTCGAGAAAGAATGTGGTTTTACCAAATTGGCTGTTCGTGAGAACTGGTTGCAGGTGCGAGATCGTTTTGCGCAGCGATCGGTATCGATGTCTATGATGTGATCATTTGTGAATTGTAACTGACATTAATTTAATAATTGATTAACTGGCTGGTTCATATTATATCGTCTTACTTTCACCCAAGTTTACTCTTACTCTAGTCGTTCTAGTCGTTCTTCAACTGTGTTGCGCAGAGAAAAAACGCGAGAATGTTCAATCCAGTTTTCAGAAAGTTCTCAGAAAAACTATCGCACATTCACACCTGTAGGTGCAACACTGTATAGTTATAGCATGATTGATGCTCGCCATAAACGGTTTTGGAATGTAGAACGGTGTTGATTTAGTTCTTGGACGTTCTTCAATATTTCACCCCTCTGAATGTGTAGTCAGAGTGACAAAATGTGATCCCGACAATTTATCCAAAGGGACCCACCCCACACTCACACCGGCACAATACAGCAGTCAAGGTTTGCGTTTGAGATTACTGTCGTTGTGTGCAGTGCAGGCAGATCCTGTGATTGTCATCCACCCAAGCAGCTAAACACCCGATAACCCGAGCGAAACAATGGACCAGTTTTTCGTTCGAAAATATTTATTCAATCGATCTAATGTCACACACTCCAATAGCTTAGCAATAAAACGACGGGTTCACGGTGCTTTATGCTTGCGCAGGCCAATGCGGACCACTCAGTCATTGACAACCACCAGTCTCGTTAATGACTGGCTCGAGGGAGATAGTAAAATATTGAATTAAACATTTGACACCGAGCCAACGTTTCTCATTCAATAATTACAGAAAACACTCAAGACGAGAACAAGAAAACCCAAAGAACAACAACAGTCCGTACCTAATCGATCGTTGGTCTGCTGTGTGTATCGTGACGGCATTTTATTGACAGGTCCACTGGCCGTGCTGCCTGCACCCGATGACGGCTGATGTTGTTGGTGGTGTTGTGATCGAGAATAATAATATCCAGGGGGTCGTGCGGCGCCCGTCACGTGACCACTGAAATTGAAGGATTAATTTTTTTAATTTACCCTTTTTCAGCCAGTTGTGCGAACTTGGGCGTGCCGGGTAGAAAAATACCTGGCTATTTTTTTCGGGTGTGGCGCTGAGGGTTTTTAACACAAGATGCGAAAGAAGCACCCCGCCTTTCTTTCATTCATAAACAAACGCCCAAAACGACACCACAATTTTATTACACATACGTCATTTACGGTTTGGCAGTTGAAAAAAGTAGGCACCAAATGTCTGTATATCATCGCACAATTCCAAAACAATGTTCTGTGTTAAACATGCGCGGAAGTGATAAGGGGTCTACACCATAATAATGCAACATAATGCCAGATAGTGGAGCTTGCTGAGCAACCAAAAATGTCGCTGATGGTATGCACAGCTTCGGCCAGTCAACACAACTTTTATGCTGTCCCAAAAGTAAATGAGGTGCGTGCGCTCCATAAACCGAGTAACAACGATAAGAGAACGAACGTGGTTCACAGTGTGTGCGGAATATTTTTATGTGAGGAGACAATGAGCCGCA
This sequence comes from Rhynchonema sp. JSB1_4, assembly GCA_030248065.1. Classification (NCBI taxonomy): domain Eukaryota; kingdom Metazoa; phylum Nematoda; class Chromadorea; order Monhysterida; family Xyalidae; genus Rhynchonema; species Rhynchonema sp. JSB1_4. Next base: position 23,036 of record JASAMV010006543.1, read on the forward strand.
TCAGTTGTATGGCACACGGTAGTGATATATACATAGGTACATACATGAAACGTCTGCAGGTCACAAAATCTGAGCCAAGTACAGTAGCAAGAACCCAGTGATGTTTCCCACTGTGAGAAATTTTACCATTCCGGTTCACAAGGAATAAATTACATAGATTCCACAGTTTATTGCACTTGAAAAGATACTTTTCATCCACCCAATAATAACCAACTGAATACATGTGTATATGTATAACTTATTGCAGAGAACAACCGTACGCACTGTCCCCCTTGCTAGTAATGCGCTTACAGTTCCAGGCTGCTTATCAGTTTTTTGTCGCACAACAGCAATCGAGGCATACGGCATAGGTTGTCGGTTTGTCATAAACGTATACCCTTTGTAAGCTCCAATTTGCTGAAGTGCGCCCACAACAACAACACGCGCATGCAGCAAAAGAATACACTACACTTTCTAGTACTTTACAACCCTGTTGTATGAAGCCAACATGGGCATGATACAAATGAGATCGGGGACCTTTGGTTACAGCGTTGTTACATAATGTATGTGCCACAATAAAAACGAGTTGCATCCAGGCTTTCTCACTCCACGCAGACACTTTATCGAACCAAATGTTTGACATAATTGATCTCAGAACGACTGGAACAACAGTGAACAGTACAATAAAAGGTTGAGGAACTGAAAATTGGCCCACTTACAGCCGCCTTCATATGGAAAATTAATCAGAGAAACAAAGGAATTACGATTGTAGAATAAGATGAACAAAATCACTTGAACAGCATAATCTTTCACCCAAACAGTTACATACATAATAATTATGTTTGCAAACACGAAGTCCAACAGAGAAATTGCTCAATTGTGTGCATTTGCGATGTTGCACAACGCATTCACAGACCGTTTTGTGCATCAATCTGTAGTGAAAAGCGCGACAACATAACTGAACGGGCAGCTATACACACACGTTGCCACGTCGAAGATTGATTTGAATTGAATCGACAGCTAACATGTCACGCAAAACACACAGTTTTAAAACCAAAACAACCTGGAAATCTTTCGGAAGGATTCTCATACTGACATGCCATTTCACGTTTCGGTACAGGCCCCCGGCTGTGCTATAAAAACATTTTCACTGATATTTTGTTCAGCAGTGCACAGTACATAGCCAAGTAAGCGACAACACGCGCGTGTGTACTCGGTGCACAGGCCAGCAAACAAGTTTCAATACCAAACCAACCCTACACCTTGCCATCTACGGCAGGGTAACACACTGTTACACACAACAACACTACAGGTGTACAGGGCCCCAACACACACTGGTTTCAGCTTTCTAAATCGAGCGTAGACATATAGGAAATGAGACTATAGCATACAGTGTCTGGGGTACAACATTTGGGTAGTTTTCGTTTCGTTTTGGTCGCCTGCAAAAATCGACACCCGAGCGAATAATGGGTAATAGTACTGTCATCAAATCATGTCGGCAACCCAAGCAGCACCGAATGAGCGCGGGAAATAACACACTGAGTTGACGATCCGATTTGACCACAGTGCTATAGGCCGAGAATGATGGCATAATTTCGTTTCGATTTTTCTGACAGCAGTGGAATATCATCATCAGTTTATTGGGACTGTAATGTTAACGCATCTGTAGCAACAGGGAACGCCAGCTAAATTACATACATAGCGATTGTAGCCCAATTTACTGAAGGGTCCCGATAACAGCACAGCACACAAACACGGTCAGATCACGGCTGGTTTGCTCGTGTACCTCAACACAACCTGGCTGGAGACTGTATTTTCCACCTTCAGTATGATATGATGGGTATTAGTTTCAAAAATCAAGCATTGCACTATTCTAGAAGCTGCTTGTGTTTACTTTCACATCGCACGGAATAAAAATCGGTACCACAAAAGTTAGTTGACAGCTCACATTCGGTTGATATTTTCATGCGGCCCATACCCAAAAAATTATTCGCCACCTAAATTTGGTCATCACAGTCCAAACACGTTGATGATTTTTAGTCAAACATAGGTAAACTGTCTTTGCGTATGATCGGCAAGCGATGCTATTGCCATATTCGCCACTCTCTTCTGCGCTAATGGGCATCGTAAATTAGACCGCGTAAAATGAAATGAATATTCCACGCATTTGCACAACAGTGGAGTCTCTCAAAAGTTATGCGGAATAAACTTTTTGGTTTGCCGACAAGAGAAGTTTTTAATAACTTAATCGAAAAATGCAATAGGACTCTGTTTTTTCAATCCCGAAAAGCCACAAACAAAAACTCACTTAGCCGGTCCTTGGTGACGGTCAATCGGTGCCCCCATTGGTGGTGGTCGCCCGCTGGTCACCGTAACTCCGGGCATAATTTATACAAATGGGGTTTAATTGCAATAGTTATTAAATATAGCAGAGCACTTATAGTCCGAACTGTGCAGCAAAGCTGAGATGGTTGATGTGCCGTAGGTAATTTTAAAATTCAATTAATTTGTACATTCGACTTGTGTTGCAATTTTGCACACGGTGCACTGCTTCATCACCTCACAGTGCTGCAAAATGGATGTTATTCCGTTGCTCAACTACATTATTGTACGTTGGCGTGTTTCTGTTGTTTCTGAAAATATAATAAGAAAAGAGGTCGGTTGACTTTCATAACTTTCATTAAACTCGCAGAGAAAAATGCAATAAAACAGCTATATATGTAGCGGTTGAGACCGCAAATGAACCGAGAAACTACCTAATGTATATTTTGTACATTATCTCCGAAAAGGGAAACTTAGTTCGACCACAAATAACCAATAAAAGAGAAAAAAGTAAACCCAAAAAATCAGTGTCTGCGGTGCATATTTTTATGACCGTATAAATAACAAACAATTGAGTGGTTTATAATGCGCTTTGCTCGAGCATGACATTGGTCGCGAAAAAAGTCTTCAAGTTACTACGCAGCAAAAAAACGATTTTCCGTTCGATTTATGGCAGTTTCAAGTGGAATGAAAAGTACTTACTGGCCACGTTGTCTACTGTCCTGGAAGTCGACTTCATGAAGACTTTGGACGGCGCGGATCAGGACTGGCATATCATGTTTTCATTCAAGCATTTTACACGAATTTGTGAGCGCATCGAAAAGACAATACAAATTGCGAACAAAAACTTTCTGGTTTCGACAGACAAGTTGGATTAAAAAAAGGCCAGAAAAAAGAAATGCACAGACAGACAGACGAGATTCGCATGTAAGTCGGGCAGCTTATCAACCACGTGCACCGACATTGTTACGTCATTCGAAATGTCAAATGATGGAATGCCAGGCCTGGACATTGAATTTCTGTTTCTGTCAAAAATCGTGCACTGGGAGATAAAACTAATTTCATTGTTAAAATTATGAAACCTGTACCCCTGAGCTGAGCCCAGCGATTATTGCCAGCCAGAGAACCAAAACAGACATAAACAACTGTAAACACAGTGGGGTTTTCCCAGAGCTTGTTTGTGTATTCACAGGTGCATTAATGACATAAATTATCATGGTTTGTTGGGATAAACTCAACACAGGACCTATATATTTCGGGCTTCACTTTCCATACCCGACTTCTGACTTGAAACCATATCTGGCACAAACATGAGCATAAACAATTAGTTTCATTATCAACATAAATGGTATAAAACGCTCTGCGTTAGCAACAACCCGAAATTCGATATCTGGGGTTTGCGCAATTGGAAAACAGAACCACACCATGGTTTGGGCTAATTCTATTATAGTCTACGCATGTGCGCATAATTCATGTTAACGTATAATCGCTGGACACCGGTTTGCAATGCACGTAATATGGTTCGCGCCACTAAGAGCTGCCCTAATGAGCGTGAAAAGGTTGTGGGTTGTACCACACCTGGATAGGGCGACGGCAAGAGACACCTTGCAGCGTGCGCGTGCGTGGACGACACTAGAATAGGCCATGGTTTGCTGAAAATATCAAAGAGTGGGTTTTTTCTTTCCACATTTTATGCATAACTATGGCGTAATGTGAACAAAAAGAAATACGCGGCACGGGCCCACACTCGACCGATATAGGGGGCGGCGTTGGATAACAAAAATATTCAATAAATATTACATTTATGAAAAGTAAAGTATTTATTGTAAAGTTGAGTAGAGGGCAAAGGAGAGCCCGCGCTGCACGCCAAATAATGACGAAAGGTGCGAAATTCTCACATTACTTTCATACATTTATTATTTTTATATTAATGGATGTTGAAGTGGAGTAAGTTTTGAACATATATACGGCATAAAATATCTTTATTATCCACTTTGCAATAATGTGCGCCGTTTCTGTTTAGCACTTTTTTATTTCACTGACAAGAGGGAGCCCGCAAAAGAGAGAAAAAAGTTGGGGTGGTTTATTGCATACGTATTCAGTGAAGTCTAGCATCGGCAGATATCTGGACTTCTAGACAAAGCAAATGCAGAAAAATAGAGAAATTGATTCAGAAAACGTTTGGTTAATGCTGCAGACGACACATACAAATGCTACCAGCAGGAACACGTCAGCTCACCGTTAATGCAATATTACTTTTACTTCATAGAGCGATAAGGAACTCTGAAGGTCTGAAATTTTATTAATTGTAGAACACGAACATTAGCAAATCACAGAGAAACAGGCGTTCCTTGATTGTAACGCTGGATAGGAAGAATTTATTGTGAGAAAAGAGTAAAAGTCAACGATCGGGAAATTCAGCCCAGTCAACAGCGCTCTGCGCCACTTTCACTTGCAGCCCCAAGGTTGGGGTCTGAGCTAGAGTTTGATGAATATTGATAAAAACAGATACAATAAAAATTCTTTAGCCTGGAAACAAAGTTTTTTGTCCAAACTATGAAGTGAAACGTTTCTTTCTTACGTTTCCCCCAGAGTTTGTGTTTTTCTGCCGAAACTGTTACGAAGGGACAGAAAATGAAAAAGTGCGGTACAATCACAATGGCGTTACTCAGTTCACACGCAAATTTTGAGGATTTTGACAGCCTCGCGCGTGGCGTTGCGTGCATACATACATAAACTAATGTATATGGGCGCGTGTCACCTCGCAGGTCAAGCCAGGAAACAATGTTGCTCTCGCGCGCGCGTTTCAAAAATGAAAATCCGAATTTTCCGGCTGCATTTGAGCAATACTACGTATCTACCAATGGATGCATATACATAAAGATAAATACACAGCTCATGCACTTTGTGAACGCGGGTTGAAGTGAGCAGCCAAGATTAGCCCTGAGGATTAGAGCATGCACACGGAAATGTGCACAAGCACAACATGCCTTTCTCTCCAATTCTATCGATTTTATATACGAAAAGTGGAGAACATGGATTGAGCTCTTTTATGCGTGAGTCTTTGCAAATCCATGCGAATTTTGCAATCCCTTTTCAAAGCTGTCAAAACACACATACACATCTCGTTCCACTGACATGGTACACAGGCCTGTCCCTGGATGACATGAAGTGGAATTTGAAAACAAGTAAAGGCAGGCGGCACCTGTTGTTTTCGCTATCTCAAACGCTTGCCATCTGTGCCGCAGAAAAGGGGACATTCTCCTGAATATGAATATTTAATATATTTAAAGAGAATGTCTATATTTTTTCATTTGCAAAAAATTCATAATTTTGGTCCAAACGTTCGTAAATGGTAATTTACAACCAGGGCAGAAACAAAATAGAAAAAACAATCTTTCTTGAAAGACAGAGAAAGAATAAAATTTTCAATGATGCTGAAACTGTCACGGAAAATACAATTATTCTCATGTTTAGCACACCCTACTGCGGTAGATAACGCGAAATGTTTGAATAACAATCGGCAAATTAAAGATTAGCTGACGGAAACATAACACGAACATTCAAAATGAATGTACCTTCACTCAAACTTTGCGGATCTAAGTAACCGGCGCCGAAATTATCGTGCCTTTTAATGCCAACAGCCATTGCCTGTATACAAATGCATCGATTACCCACGATTTTCTGTAGTGTTCGGGTTTTCGGAACATCACAATGAGAATAGAAAATTAGTTATAAATCACTGTTTGATTGGAGTAACGGTGCGTCTTGTTCCCCAAAACCAACTTGTACATATAACATCACAAGAATTTCGTTCGAGAATCTTTCGAGTGGAAGTTATTGGATGTTCATGGAATTAAACATAAATTGTTGGGCACACGTTGAGATATTAACTATCGCCATATTAACTAGAGGAACACATAACCCAAATTCACAGTGTCAGATAAACCTAGGCGCCAAGGTACAGAAGGAAAAGAAGAAAGTCCATTGGACCGAAAGCAGAGATTAAAGCACCGAAATTGAGTGCGAGAATGTTGATCTGCATATTGGGAAACTATTTTCACGGAAACTACACTGTACTGTACCTGTACGTAATCTGCCGCAAACTGTTGCAGTAACTTAATGCTTTCAATGAGAAGACAAAAAAACTCGGAAAACAAAAAAGTTCGAGATGCCATGTGTAGCAACAAAACCCATCCTCCGCATACGAGCGCAGCCACAAAGAGAGAAAAGAGAGGTGCGCGAATAAGCGTTTATGACAACGATTCACCACAATGGGAGCACGCACACACCACAAGAGCAACATGTGTACAAATGTCAAAGGTGGTTAAAAGTGCAGATGAAGGTAGACGTATGTGGGCAGATTGGGATATGCGTGAAACACAGAGAGAGGAGGGGCGGGCTCGCTTCTTCATGTGTTTGTGGTGATGTGCAGTGCGTACACAGATTTGTTGTGGTCCCTCATTGCAGGCGTGTCAATGGGAGGCAGTGAAATGCTGCAATTTTATGGGTCAGAGTAACCCCCAAAGTTTGCATTGGTGCTTTAGGTTTCACAGATCTTTGCTGCAGCTGATTCGTTTCTGTACTGATTGGATCCGGGTCCCACCGCGTGACTCTCATGCTCAAAATTGTAAAAAGCCGGACCCTGAATTACCTTGATTCTTCAAGGCAACATCGTTGAATTGCAACTTACTGCTAGTGTGAGTCCAAGGTCGGCACACATGTGCAGATCGACCTCTTATGCGACAGACGGATGGTTTGTGAAAAGTCGTTCACATGCCCAAACCTTACAACTTGCACATGCACACATGCGTGCGTGTTGTTGTTTTCCTATATTTTAAACCTCAGACAAAAGTTCCCACCCCAGCGGCTATAAATGCAGGCACATGCGAAAATATTCATGTCATATATAAAATAGAGACAAAATCGAAATTAAAAGAAGGTGACTCCGCAGCGTTTTCTCGCTCTTAAACGTTTCCTGGTTAGAAAATGCATTCAATGTTTTCAGATGAGAACTTTGATGCACCTTAAAAATCGTCAGCAAAAATGGGTTGCGGCCCTTGAGCGACAAGCATGACTAAACGATCCACATACAAGACTCTCTCTTTCTTTCTTCTATTTTCATGACCAGTCAAGATGAAATATAACAAATCAATCAATCGACAACAAAAGATATTCCGTTAATTCAATTTTCGACAGATCACATTTTCGTCGGGCGACGCTGTTGGGAACGACTAGTAAAAGGAGTCATGCAATGCAAGGCGATAAAAATTGGAGTTACGATGATCAGCTCTGACTGAATGCGTACATACAGCACGCCCTTCGCAGTGATTTATGTGTGACAATTACTAAAGTCGTATCTCGATATTACATTGTTTGGACAGAGAGCAGAATATGAAAGAAAATTACCGCTTCTTGGTATGAAAGGAGCATGTACTCGGG
>JASAMV010006544.1:0-53119 GCA_030248065.1 Rhynchonema sp. JSB1_4
GGGGGCTCAATTAATGGGGGGGGGTCAATTAATGGGGGGTTCTATTTCCGACAATACGGTATTCACTGACCCCTCTTTTGGGGGCTGTATTACGGGGGCCAGTTTACTTCCTGGGGGAGGGTGCACCCCCCGTAAGGTACACTAATTTCCCCAACCAAGGTACACTACCGTATTCCCTAAAATAGAGCCCCCCAAAAATAGGCCCCCCCAAAAAAATACAGCCCCCCAGTGTAGTTCCTGGTCCGGAGGGGGAGATAGCGGACCCTCCGTTTTTTTCGGAGGGGGAGATAGTGTACCCCCGAGGGGGGAAGGGGGGGGAAGACCCAAATTCGGGAAAAAGTCACTTTTTGAGGTAGAAAATTTGACCTATTTTTGCCCCTTTTTGGAAAAAATTCTTCATAAAAAGGGCATTTTGGCGACTTTTGAGAACATTGACCTAAAAATCACACATTTTTGGTACAAAAATGCCCATTTTAGGCCTAAAAATGCCTTATTTAGGCAAAAATTGGGGGAGATAGTGTACCCGGAGGGGGAGATAGGGGATAGTGTACCACCTGAGGGGGAGTTAGCGTACCCGAGGGGGGGGGACCCCCCTCCCCCCCAGGAACTACACTGCCCCCCCCCTAAAAGGGTTCAGTGAAAAAATAGAGCCCCCCAAAAATACAGCCCCCTAAAAGGGTTCAGTGAAAAAATAGAGCCCCCCAAAAATACAGCCCCCTAAAAGGGTTCAGTGAAATAATAGAGCCCCCAAAAAACACAGCCCCCCCAACATGGAATTGTCACCGTAGGCTCCTGACCATATTTGTGTTTTCAGCCACTTACAATTTGCACATTTGTAGTGGAGTGGAAGAACTGGAACGCGTGCCGGTGAAAGGCGGAGCCGATGCATCGGATACGCTCGATGGACCCGAACAGCACACAATGCAAGTTGCAATACAAGGTGATTAACGTTACTTTCCGCGCTGATGTCTAACCATAACAATGTCATGTACTCACTCTGAACATACTTGATCAGAGATAGAAGTGCCGATGGCAGCTGCAAGGACGCACGAAAAAGCAGCAAAACAAACAAGGCCGACTGTGAGCGACGCACGCAAGGCAGCGGCACAATTGACGAACCAGGTAAATACTACGAAACCTTTCACACACATGTGGTACTTGTACCACACATATAAGTTAAGCCAAATATAAGTTACCCCGAACAGCCGACGACGAAATCGAAAGCGGCCAGAACAGTGCGCACGTTGTCCAATGAAGACCGCGAACTGGAATCAGCCAACCTCGCAGAACGGCTGGGAAGTAAGTCCTGCCGCCCATGCAGCACGTGCTCCACCACAGTTATTTAATAATTTGACACGCCACTCACAACGTGAACGCACAAGAGAAACGTTCCAGTTCCGCCACGCCAGCTACCCACGCTGCCAAAAATGGACGCCAAAGTGCTGCACGACAGTCAGAAACCAGGAATCTATTCCGACTTCCCGTACTGCGCTCCCGAACTGACTGAAAAGTCATTATACATGAGATGTCCAAAAACAGGTAATTGACACAAATTTGCAACACATAGCTTGAAAAATTCTTCGCTTCACAAGAAATGTTCCATAAACGACGCGAACGTTTTTGCAGAAAACGCCGTCCGCCTGCAGCGTTATGAGCACAGTGAAAGGGTCAACCGCATGATGGTTCCGCCATGCGACCGAACAGAGCCGTACACCGCAGCGGACTGGCACAAACGGCCAAACATGGTGTTCTTCCCGATGAACGGCGGTAAAATATAAAAAATGTAATATAAAACATTTAAGACAAAAGTGCTAAGAATCACAGTATTTCAGACGTGACGGACGAATTGATCGAAGCGTCCAAACAACCCGGCAGACACCATCTGTCAGAGTGGCCTATGATCCTGACGCAGTACGATGCGTTTGTGTTGAACGAGGCCATCAATGCCGGCAAACAACCGACGACAGCAAACACAAACGAACAAGTGACGTATGTGCGCGAAGGAAGCGGGGTTAGCTATGATTTGTTGCAAACTACTATCTAAATTTGCAACCGAAGAACACATGTTACAAAAATCGTGGTTGAACCCCAGGTGACGCATAGATTCAAACACGACGACCTGGAATTCGAATCAAAGTACTACCCCGGAATGACGGTGATGCAGGTGTTGCTGGCTCGTTGCGCGACCTGCAAGGTACATACCCTTTCACTGCAACGTTTCACTGATACATAACAATATCAGGCGCATGAACATGTACGTATCTGTTTCAGAAATTCCTTGTGCGCAACATGGACAAGCCGCCGAAGAAAGGAGAACACCGATGGTTCTTCGTGACACAAGAAAGCACGATCAAGAACGGCGAATGGCATCACACGCTGCAGTTGGTGCATTGCAACAACGAATGTGTGTTCAAAAGGTACGGAATATGATGATTTCACATAGTAAAAGATAAGTCGACGTAAAATAAATGGGAATTGAATTTAGATACCCGTACGTACACCTGCTGGATGACGGAGAGCAGGGCGACAGATACAAATGGGTGCACATGCACGACGCCACCGCGGAGTACATCCGAAACTCGAACGCAAACGAGAAACGAAAAGTGCTGCAGCAGCTGTTCAACGTATTCGGCTGCGATTATCGCAAATACGTCGAACCGCTGAGCATCGATGAGGAACACAACGGTAGGCCGTCGGAAGACTACGACCCGTCCAAGTCACCGTAAAAGGTATGCGTGATTAATACGATGAGATTAATAATTGAGAACGATAATTTGTGTGTTTTCTGTTTTTACGCGTCTTTTCGCTATATTTTTCATCGTGACTTTTTGTTTGTCGCTCAATTTTTGTCCCTTGTGGGTGATCTCACCAATTATCAAATTGTGCGCGATCATATAATTTGTATGTACATAACACAGAGATTTAAATGAACACCACAGTTTGTTCTTTCTGGTTGTTACGGTTCGTTTTTCATGCTGGCTTTTTCTTTGTCGCTGAAATTTGTGGTCCATCTCGATGTTTTTATGAATGATTAAATTGTGCGCGGTCTTTTCATTTCAATGTAATACAGGCTAAAGTGAAAACCATAATTTGTGGTTGGTCCGTTACGTTTTTTTTGCTGTTTTTCTTCCCGACTTTTCCTTTCTCGCTCAATTTTTGTGCTTTCGCTGCAAACTTGTGAATAATCAAATGGTGCACGATCCTTTCATTTGTATGTTTCGGGTCAAGTCTGTATGAATATCCGCATAACTATAGTATGAACACAAGTTTATCACAATGAATGAACACATTAACAGGAAGCTGATTGTACTTTGTTGTGTATCCGTATGCATCATACACATCGGTGAAATAAGACCCACACTGTATAACGGTCGCGCAGTGTGCAAACTTTTGGGCCACCCTACCCTAAACTGAGATTAGGGGCGATGTGTCTCATGTTGCATCCGTTACAAGTTGAAAGCAACGTTGTAATACGGGCGATGCTATACTTTACGTGCGCCCGTAATTCGCCCGTAATTCGCCCCTTCTCGCCCCTCTCGCCCGTCTCGCCCGTCGGGATGATTGGCCACCACACGGTGTCAGATCAAACACCATTGAGTTTTGTGCCGGTTAACAAAACAGCGCACATGTAGTACATATACCCAGTAAAAATAACGCGTTTTTGCGAAAGAACCGTCAGGAAGGTAACACTGTGGTGCAGCGACATTCTTCGGCCGTCGGATCCCCCCTGCCGGCTGAACAAGAAGGATGGTTCCATTCATGATACGGGCCGCTGGCAAAAAAAGGAATCAAGGAAGGAAAAAATAAGGCTGGCGCTGTTGGGCGCGGCCAGGGCACCAAAGGAGAGGACGGGGGCGCCCCCCCACAGGGACCCGGGGAACCAGGGGGGGGGGGGGGAAAAAAACGCCCCACCCCCCCCGGGCTGGCGACCCACCTACAGAAAGACAACCCGCATGGGGGGATTTTTCGTCGGCATCAATCAGGGGGGGGGGGGGGGGGGGGGGGGGGGGGGGGGCCCCCCGTGGTTGGATGGATGGGGGGGCGGCCCGCCCCCCCCCCCAGGCACGGCAGGCCGGCCGCCCCCCCGCGCGGCAGGCACGGTACTTGCGGTTTCCAGCACAAACGGTCCGCACCCTCTACTCTCCACCCTACGCCACCCCCGCGCGGCCCGCGCGCACCGCGCGCAATATGGCGCTTCTATTTCACCTCCTCCCCACAACCACCCCCCCCCCCCCCCCCCCCCCCCCTCCCCCCCCGGCCCCGGCGGCACGCCCCCCCCCTCCCCCCTCCCCCGCGGTGCGCGCCCCCCCCCGCGCCGCCCCGGCCGCCTCCGTCACCATCCCCCCAGAAAAAATAAACAACACCTTCTCCCGCCCTCTTCACTTCCTTCCAAACCCCCCACCCCCCCCCCCCCCCCCCCCACCCCCCCCTCACTCCGTCCCTTCCTCCCTTCCCCCATCATCCATCTCCAATGCGAAAATGAACGACCACAGGAAACATTATATGACGGTTGAAGAAACTGCCCACTAATTTTTGAGACTGACGATTGCCCATTAGTGAACGGGGATGTAAAACGACAACACATGACACCGCAAGTTACAACGGTTGTAGTAGTGAAGCGATGCATGAGTTTCACGCCCACAACTCGACCCCAGGCACAGTCGGACATCCTAAATTAGCTGAGCCGACAATCATTGTATTTGTGTGGGACAAAACAACAACAGTTTTTATACTGTTTGGCCACAGTGCACATTAGGTGCCATTTTGCGGACAAGCGCACACTGTGCCCCACAAGGTTCTAAACGCAAGCGTGTGAGTGCCAATGCAGCTGACCTACCAATAGATAACGCGCGTTATTGACTGCCGAAATTGGTCCTTGCGAAATTAACCGCCCCATTTTGACAGCAGTTACTGTTGTTATGACGAGCTGTTATTAACGAGAATAGACTCGCACTACTTAGGGGTGCATATGTTATTGTTCAATCCAGTTGGCGGTGGCCTAGTGTGCAACAAAATTGTTAGTAAGGTGAAGTCAAGAGCACAAAGACCGTCATGGTAACATTCATTAAAGTAAAAATTACTGAATGAAAAGAAAATACAAAGAACATTTTTCCTGTCTGACATTAAAGCTGATTACGGATGGCGAATGTTTACGACAGGCTTTGAGGGGCAATAACCGCTGTTGATCATATGTGGCCCGTTCCGGTTGGGAAACAAATATCCTGTGTTTCGACCTCGGTGGCCCTCAAGATGACGAAAGTCGTCATCGCCGAAAAGCTTCCTCTAAGACCATAATATCCGAACCAAACTAATAACGTTCTTCTTGGACCTCTTTCAAATGTGTTAGTTTCGATTCAGGTTCCTAAGTGCGATTTGCGAAACTAAGCCATCATCATCATCATCTGATCGATTCCAAGTGCTGAGCTGCTCTATTTCGTTCGCCCGCGCTGTTTAACTTTGTGTCACCTCTTAAACGGGAGGAGTGCAAGGCGATAGTCCTCCTCAATCGTCGTGCCGAACGAGTCAGATTTCACGAACCGCGCACTAAAGTGAGCGGCATCAGCACCAGTAGTCCAGTAGTGCTCTTGTGCGCACCTCCCACTCTCTCTCGGTGACTGCCATGCCGGCTGGATGTTCCAGCAAGCAAACATAGGTGCACATGCACGGTGTATACGCACATGTAGGTGCATGTGCATGTTCAAGGTATATACATTGTACATACACCTGACCACAATCGCACTTGCAAAGTCGGTGGTGCTACCAGTTCTGGGTCGGGTTTGACATTGATACCGCAGAATCGAGTCGCGTGGTGCCAGCGGGAATGTGTCCGTGTGTCTATATGTGGACGGCAGCAGCACATTACCGACTGACAACTGCGCAACGGCGGCACACGCCAGACGTCGAAAATAACAAACGCTGCTCCGGTATACCTATGTGCTGCTGGCTGGGACCTGGGATGTGCAGCTTGGATGCACACAAGACATGCATGTGCACATAAACACTGCACATATACATAGGTACATACATAGGTGGTACATAAGGTGCGTATCATATGCATCCGTACATACACCATCCAGTTCGGGCCCAGGTTTCTTTGGCTTTATACAACATGTACACCGCCCACACATGCACAAAGTCATCATAACGGACTGCAGCAGCCGCAGGCCACCAGCTGTGGGCACGCGGAGAACCGGAATTGGAAGCGCTCAGCGCCGATGGGGCATCATGCTTTATGCACGTTTTGCTGCCCGCTGCAATGTGCATGTAGGTATACATACATACATGTAGGTACAAACGTCACTTAACCGTGCCTGCCCCTGAACTGAAACTATAGCGCAACACATGCATAAAGGTAAAGCCACACACTCAGGTATATCGGTTGGCGCGTGTGTGTGTTATTAATACACGTGTTATGAGACAAACGTTAGTTCATAGATGCACCTTTGTGAGCGACCACTAAGGCGCTCTGGTGCCCAGCAGCAGATACAGAACAAGCTGCAACACTCTTACAGTTCAGTGCTGTGGTGGCGTTCTTCGCAATAAGCCGTCCATTTAATGTGCCTGTTCCTTCGTACACATGTTTACGCTCAACTTCAACCATCGCTTTTTTGGCTGTTTCCTCCGTGCGTTTTTATTGGATCGGCATCAGTAATTTAAGCGCTGAATGGAAAAGGGCCTGGTGCCCCCGCAGCGCCCCCACCAATCCGACGTGTAAGACATCAAGGTAACGCATACACCCAGGTCCGTTTGTTACACTTAACCTGCTGCCAGCACGAAAGGAGAATAAGCGCCGCATTCGTTTTCATGCACTCAGCCATACATACATGCACCTGCTTTCCAAGAGCGTCGAACCTGGGTACCCTAACATACGTACGTGGTAAACCTGTTGCTGGTGCTGCTGAAACGCAACGGCCCATTACCCAACTATTGTATGTGGGTATCGTGACTGTTTTTCAGTTTACTTATAGACTTACACGAAGAACACTTACACTTACATACTTAGAACACGAAATTCTTTTCTTATTCACAAAGGCGTGCTTTTTTTCAATCCATTATCCAAGGCTTGGCTGTTGGTTCGTATCGGGCTAGTCCACAACACGTTGTGCTACTGTTCCGGTGTTCGTTGGTTTGTTGCCCCATAGAGACCAGCGCGACGAAACTGCTGCCAGCTCTGAAGAGGCCACAGCTGCAAAACGGGTGCCGCTCCACTTTTTGGTGCAACATCTTTTCATGACGTCAGTTAAAAGACGGAAAAGTGGTCGCCAATCGC
Source organism: Rhynchonema sp. JSB1_4 (assembly GCA_030248065.1). Taxonomy (NCBI): domain Eukaryota; kingdom Metazoa; phylum Nematoda; class Chromadorea; order Monhysterida; family Xyalidae; genus Rhynchonema; species Rhynchonema sp. JSB1_4. The sequence continues at coordinate 7,271 of JASAMV010006544.1, forward strand.
ATGAAAAGCACTTTGTCGCCGCTGAGTTTATTGTTTTCACCGCCCGCTCTCACATCATCATTAAGGAGTGCAACGCAGCTGGTGGACATAGGTTACGTGCTAGTCACCAGATCGGGTCATGTCAAACTGGCAATACCTGTTCAATTTTGTGCATATCAGCACCGGACGAACCACGTTTAGCGACACAATATGGGACAAAATTGAGTGCACACACAACGCACACTTTGATGTATATATGTACGTACTGTTGGAAATCTGCGGTCCTCGCACGTAACTCCCTTCTGGCGAGTATATTCCTCTCAGGAGCAGATGTGAGAAAATTGTTGCATCTTCTGTTGTTGTTTTTTACGTTTGCACACTGGAACATTGAGATGGCTGTAAATTGCTAATCGATAAACGCCTTCACCTGCACGATGTCAATCTGTTGCGCGAAAATCTGTTGTTTGACAACATCGATGTCTGTCGGCCCAATGTGGCCCCAATAAGTTGATGAAAATATTTGATTAAGAAAGAGCGATTATTCGTACGGCCACCGACAGCATCGACCCTGAAGATTTAGCCAACTGCTTTTCCCACTAAATCACACAATGACGACGACAAATTGCACATTCATGAGTACAAGAGAGAGTGGCAGTGTTTTTGTGCGTTGCATCACAACTGTGTGACAGTATGCTGTCAGCTGTGTCGTGGTGCGTGCGAGCATTGAAGTACATAACCGCTGGTGCGCAAATCTGGATTTTCTCGGGATAAATGACAGCAAACCACTTCACCTCGCCGCAACCAGCACACACACACACACACTGGTGTGATTGTTATGTCGTCTTTCGATTAGTAGTTGCAGCCAAGTGTCTCTGCGCACGTATACAGTACAGTATGTAGAATTGTTCAACCTCATCGCAGCTGTACTTATAATTGTCCATCTCCTTTCATCGGATCAGCTAATGTGTCACTTCTTTGTGATAGAAGCACACACTCTCTCTCGAACACTCAGTCATAACACCAGCGTCCGTATTTTTGTCGATTCTCACCTGTGTATGAATATGAACGACTTTGTTCAGAATTTTAACATTTCAAAGCAGCTCCAGTCGCATGTTATATTTGACAATCAGGCTGCTATTGTTGTGCAGCATCACTTTGGTCATAACGTAGCAGCATTTACTCGAACTGTCCGTGTTGTGGCCCAAGTTACTGACATTAATATTCATCCCCAGCGCAGCGAAACTGCTTCAATGGCGCCTTAAGTTCGCGAGTACCGCTATCAGAACTCACTAGCGTCATTCAACACGTGTGTCGGAGATCTTGTGCTCCCAACTATGTACGCCAAACAGTAAACTTTGAGCTGTCCGAGTGTGAACAAAGTTTTGATCACATATCAATATATCAGCCGCTCATTACCATTCGTCTTTGCACGCTAAACGACCTCGCATCAATTACCTTAACTTAACCAGCCACTGTCCTCAAGCACCAAACATTGTCGAGTAATGTGCGCCGTTAAATCTTCGGTTCTCGCGCTCGCCTGTCAGAAATCGACATGAATCAGCGTGGTACGTTGACCAAAACAGGGAACCGATCTGTGGAACACCAAACGACCGTTCAGAGGCCGTTAGTAGTTTTTTCGCGCGCTGTTTAAAACATGCTTATGTAATGCTTTGCAAAGGTATGTATGTGCGTATATCGATAGGCTACCAACCGCACAGTAGCCGTGGTTCGGCATTTGCATTAAAGAGGCGATGATCAACCTTTGCCATTCACTTAGTTAAAGATTTTAATTCATAATATGACGCAAATCGCCGCATCTGTTTACTTGTTGCCCGACAACTTGCATCATCAACGTGCACTACACAGGTATGCAAGCATTAGTTGAACGGCTAATCTTCAAGTGATGACGTCTAGCTAAAAAGCATAATGACGTCGTCCGTGCCTAATCTCCGACACATCGGGAACCGAGCGTTCCGATTTGGCGGCGCACTTCAAGTGTAGATCTACATTCCGGCCCGGTCGGCAGACAAATAGGGGCGCCAAAGTTCACGGTAATGCATATAGCACGTGCACCAAGCGTGTCTACGCAGAACGAAGAACCAAGCAACGGTGAATCGTTTGCTTCGGCGTTGGTGGTACCTCCCAGAAACAACGCCAGCGTGGCGCGCGCCAAAAACCACGCCGTTTGTTGGGCGCGCACTTGACGCTCTAAACACATTCGGCGTTGTTTTTGCCGACGGTTGCAAAAAGTAAACGTCGTCGCACCCAATAGAATCGCGTCCATCGGTCTTCCAGCCAACAGTGCACCTTTAAGATGCATTAGGTACAGGACTTGGTGCGCCTGGTTGCTTTCAAACGACCATTCAGGTCGACTGTATGGAATTTGGTCACAGCTGGCTGGCTTTCTGGCTCTGATGCGACACTAGCAACCGCGAACAGTGTCGCCGCGGCCGCGAGTGTGGGCCATTGTTTGTTGAACAAAACAGTAATATATACCAAGGCGCAGCGTAACACATTGGAGTCACTCCACCGCGCTGTTACATCACACGGCAACCAATTGGCGCTCAAAGTTTTGCAAACCTGCGCCCGCCTGTACACGAGAACGGGCTGCTTGTTGAGACTGATGTTGGACAAAGGGGCGGGAACATGAGATTGTTGTGCCTTTGCAACATTCGTCATCGAATTATAAATCATCTATACTCAAGTTTGCGTGATTTGTGAAACAACAGAGCGAATCGCGCATATTTCATTGACCTTCGCAAAATCAGCGCACAGCGGTCGGACACCAACCAAGAGGCACATTATCGTGTCCAACATTACATATACCATACTGGGAAGCGACCAGTTGAAGTCATCAATATGGCGCCAAAAGCCACACGTGCAACGGGGCGCAACACTTTTGGTTACATTGCGCACTGACATTACACACTGATTCCAGCGCTGTGTGCGTTTGCACTTTTCGGACCCGGCAACAAGTACACGCACACTACAACCGCATCGAGTGCGTTTGCGCATCAGAGAAGCGCGTATTTTTTGGAAGATCTCCTTTCACAGACAGAGTACTCAGTTATGCGCCAAGCAGAAACCACCAACGCTGTTTCGTTCAATTGTGCTGCCACACACCACTAAAGGGCTGTGCTCGCAGCAGGGGCGCGTGCGCGTCTTCGTTTAGAAATTTTATCTTTTTCTTTTTGCAATCTATCAAATCCAGGGGCTTCAATCCCTTTTCGCCCCATCCCATCCAATGTCTGCTGCTATCAAAGCTCTTTTAATAAAGTGCGTGGCTCAACCGTCCAGCGTGCAGGTTCATTTTGTATCTCATCAGATGTTCCGTGGCGCACTTTGATAGACGCAAATACAAGTAATAGAGCTCCAGACATTATACAGTACCTTCTTTGACGATGAATCGTTGCCTCTCAGCGAATCTAAGCGTGTTCGCAAACCGAGCGTTCGGGCACAAGTGGCCACTCATCTAATTTGCCACGTATTGTGCATGATTGGCTTTTTACACAGCTGAAATGTCATTGCCAACAACCGGGAACGGACTGTCTTCGGCCTGCAGAAGGCACACTTCGTCGTATGTAGGTGGCCAATGGTTTGAATGATTATCCCCAGTTTGGTGCACATTTATAATCACTTTCTTTTTCATTCACTGCTTAAAACTTGATCTCGTTGAAAAATATTTCTCATCTCTTAAGCGAGCTGGCCAAGCAGATTTTGTGTCGTTTGTGTCTGAGACTAGTGACCACCTTGCCATGCGTTTAACGACAGCGTTCTTTCGTTTCTGTGTGATTCACTAGGGCGGTCATAATTTCCCCCTTTGGCAAGGCGCTTCCACATGCACAAATAGACACTTTGACGGTGTGCGTTTGGAACATCGTCATTTGAACGTTTGTACGGCCTATGTGTGCGAGTACTATCTTTACGGGCAATCTCAAGCGCTCTTTTGAAATGATGCAAAATGTTGCTTCGTATACTCGAGGCACACTTTGAATTCAGTTCAACTGTGCGTTTTTTTCTGAATGCCCGCGTCACACAAAACGTGCGTGTCAGCCCTCAGATCGGTGCGTGTGCCCATAATTCAAGCGGAATTTATTGTTCACAACTGCGCGCGCGCGTTTAGGACCGGGCATTTCCGCTCGCAAATTTTGTTTGTTGCGTCGAAGCGATAGCGAAGACGCACAGTTGAGAACCGCGAAAACGGTTTCAGGATTGACATTGACGTTTCATTACCTTTAGGTAACGACTGATTATGCATACATATGTAGGTAAACGTGCGAAATTTGGGTTTCAGCACATCAGCTGTAGAGTGGTGCTGGTGGGCACGTGCACTACATGATATACATAGGTGTTTGGCTAATCCTAGTGGGTGCGTCATTTCTTCCTCATCGCCTAAAGATCGCTCATGACTCGCGCCGCAACGTAAGCATATGCAAAAGCAGCAAACGTGCACGCCCGATGCAGAGCCATAAGTCATTGTGTTGCGAGCTGAACGGCGCTCTCACTCGAAATTGAGTGTGTCCAAATCTGAGACTGCTGGGCCATCGCGTCTTTCTGTGCATCCACTCGAACGATTTGAAATCTTTTGACGTCAGCTTGACTTAGTTTTTCTATGTTCGGACCTGGGCTCTGGTAAATCGAGTGTGAAATTAATTCGGAGTCCGCACACGTCGAAGTGGCACTTCAGAACCTTGCAGATGGAAATGAGCAACCACTTCAAATACTTACCTTCTTCTCTAGGTAGATGTTTTTTTTAGTTTCCCTGCACGTACACACCACCACCCACATACCAGCCGGCAACAGGCTTGCTATTTATTTATTTTAGATTTTTTGCCACCGCTGTTTTTGTTTATCGGGTTCTGTGATCAGAATTTACGCCCATTTTGAAGGAGTGGAATTGAGAAAGCAGACGAGCCCAAGTCTGCCGTATGATATTTTTGTGGCTGAGTTCAGCTGTGCACATTTATATATGAGATGACTTCCACACAGCTCATCCTTGCACCTTCTCAGCGACAGTGAGACATTCTGTGGCACAAACGTTCAGAAAATACTAAACGCAGCGAAACCAGAGACACCGGGACAAGATGCTCGCGCAAATTACGAGTCATTTGACTTTTAGTACTCATTTGCCGGTCGGCCAGCACTTAGGGGCTGTCGCAAGGTCGACCAGCTTGTGCGCTATGTTTTGAAGAGGAGGAGCTGGACTCGCATAGTGTGCACACGCGCAGGCTCATTTGTACGCGTGCACAGCCGGAATGAAATGCACAACGTACATACATACCATAACGGCATATGGTCGTGCACTGTCAATACATACACTTGTGTACATATCGTTGGACAGACTTCGAATCTGGCTCAATACATACACTTGTGTACGTTCCACGAACGCATACTTACATTGTACATACTGTATGTAAGTCGTCGTCATCGGTATGCACCACTGTTGCAAGTACGGGTTCTGCCCGATTTTGCTTACTGGTTGTTCCTAATTGCCAAAGTTTGCCTCACCGCCACCCCATTTGGGTCTATGCATGCAAACATGTACCTACCAAGTATGTACCTAAACATGCACCTACCAAGTATGTACCTATCTACCTACCTCAGGTGCAACCGGGACAGGTTGCGCATCTTGCACTTGCAGAGCAGCGCATAAGCGCGGCAGCCAGATAGCCAACAAGCCATAACACGGCTTGGACCTGCATGCAGTAGCAGCACACACACGCCAGCACAGCACAAAGTAAACCATGAGATGCCACTGGTGGAGAATGTAATGAATTTTTTTAACTGGCCCCGGACCAGCCAGCGCACAAACATGTATACAGTGGGTACACGCCAGTTGTGTGTCGGAGTGGTTTTTCAGTGCTGTGCGGTACACACAGGTCGTCGTTAGCTGATGCCGACGACATATATGCCATGCCTGGTTTCACATGCACACACATGCGTGCGCATACCAGGCACAGCCACAAACTCATGGGGCATATCCCACTACATATATACATAGGTGCATGCACGTAGGCCAGACGGTGTAGTTAGTTAGCGCTCTCGGACGTGTTAAGAACCCTTCGTCAGCCATTTGTTTGCGTCGCGAATGTCCTTTTTAAAATGCTACACTCGCCGCCATTCCGGTCAGCGGATCTGGTATCACTCCATGTGCAGCCTAGTACACATATGTGCGGGGCGTGATGGCACAAGAGCACCCAACTGTCAACTGTGTTTTGCAGTGCTTGTGTGCTGCTACCCGCAGTCGAACAGACATACTCATTTATACATTGGCCGAATATGTTCATAAGAAACGACATAGCGACACCACCATCGTAAACCAGACCGCATGACCGTGTTACTGAATCCATTCAACAATTTGGCCACGTCGATTGTCCACTCATTCACGACCAAGCGTTGGGCGGCGATAATCATTATGTTCCTCCTGCTGTCATTCATCCACATTCCTGCCAGCTGGAAGTGTAGTAATAGCAACTATACGTACAGTATATATACACAAGAGTGTGTCCATGTTTGTTGTGCACCGACCGGGACAATAAGTCAGTCACACGACATGTGCGTCATTAGGATGGTCCCTCGGCAGCGGATGGTCTGCTCAATTAGTGCGCCCAGCTGCAGGCTGCGTTACACCATTTGGAAACGATGTGTTATATGTGCAGCATGCCTGTGCTCTTTGATATTTGGGATGTTTCCACGTGCCGTGTCTTCGCGAATGTTAGGTCTCTGTTCCCACTGACTGACCCGACGTTTGACCTGGAGGTGACACTCTTCCCTAGCTCTTTGGCCGTTGATTAATGAATTTACAACAAAGCCGCATCCGCTTGCACATCGATTTAACACCCGATACTGGAAGAAGCGACACTTCACTGCACGCAAGCAATTCATAAATCTTCGTCTTTAAGCTGATGGTTCACTGTTTGTGACCCGTCAGATGCATATAAGTAAGTTTTGGTTGGATTATCGAGCGCCACCCGACTGCTTCTCCTATTTTCATTACCAACCGCATCTATATCAACGGGTGGTGCTACGCGTGTGCAGGGGTACCTACACTGGGCATATGCCAGCCAAGTGGCAGAAAACGCGAGTAGCAAACAAATCACCGACGCAGTCTTGGTGTGCGGCGATAGGCAATCGCGTGCATTACGCATTACGATGGGCATCTTTGTTTCACATTATGTACAGTATATGCCTCCAAGCAACTGCCGTGACGCTCGCTATTACGCAGACATATATGCATAGACATTACATGAATAAGGTCACACTGACTCACGATATTTGTTACCTGATAGTAGCATATTGACTGCCTGAGAATATACCTTTTAGACGTTTCGAATTTCTGAACATGAACCGTCCTAAAAACATTGAATCTCTTCCAGTAAGGCAGTTTTATCCATGTTCTTCGTGTGCCAAGACATGGGGCACGTGTGGCGATTGCCATTGCAAGAAATTTGATAGCGTGTAGGTATACATGTGAGTATGTAATGTATAGCTGGATTACGTTGCTTGGCAAGCATTTGCGTTATCTTTGAACTGTGCTGTTTTTGATCATCATGCTTAATCTTAGTATTGGAAAGTAGTCCAGCTGCACGCAGATAGGTTTTTGGTGCCCGTAACACGGCACAAGGTCTGGGGCGGTAGCAGCCGCAGATTTCTTGTTTCCCTAAGTTACATCTGTCTGTTTATACAATGCCGGCCGCCCGTATGGTGGTATCCGTATGGCCCATAAACAGTGCAGCTGCTTGCGACGAGTATGGAATGAAAAATTGAAACACACCCGAACATGGCCGTGATTAATGAATCGGTGTTCGGGTCCGACGTACGCATTTGGTCGACATGCATATTTTTTTCTCAAAAACCAAAACGTTCCAAGTAGACATTCACTACGTACATATACATACACAACAGTTCGTTCTGTTTCAGCCACTCCATCAAAGAAAAAAACAAATGACGGCACAACAAACCGAAATTACCCACCGATCGAATGCAGCGGTCGGGCCATAGACGGACATGACTGAGCGGCACTTAAATTTCGCTACAACGGCCGATTAAACGGACGCGTCGTATTGGAGCAGAGGAGCACAATATGATACTATGTTAATCACATTCTATCATCCACCGATCAGAAAATCTAAGGTCGTCGCGCTCGTCCCACACCAGCAGCCGCAGTAATGGCAAGTGTTGCCGCGTGGCTGCCGTTCGCGCGTGCCGCTGCCATCGGATGGGTGCCGATATCGAGGCAGCCCATGCCGCCCGCGCCCATCGCTATACAGGTATGATGCTCGTCAGTGATCCCATCTTGATGTTGTTACTGTTGTTGCGGAAGTCTTCGATGGACGAACAGCGCCAATTCACAATACAGAACTATGTATGTTACCGAATTATCCGTACCCAACGGTTCCCGCACCTCGTCAGGGCTAGAAAAACAACAAAATGATTTGGAACCGGTTGTCACAAAATACCAGTTCAGGGAAACTCCTCTCATCTGTCATGCAAACACGTATGTAGCTCTTCTAACCTCGGTGTGCATACACCGTTTCTGTCGTTCCAGGAATCTGTTGGAGTGACACCGATGCTCGTTGTGTGTTCCTTTGAAAGGGTGACAAAGTCAACAGCAACACACCTATGTACACCAGATGCGTTTTGGTTCAATGATTCTTCTAATTCAGGCAAAGGATTTGGCAGTGGATCACGTCAGCGATGAAAAGCTGAGCATCAACGTCAGCGGTCGCAGGTTCGAAACCTGGCGGAACACGCTCGAAAAGTTCCCGGAAACACTGCTGGGCTCGAACGAAAAGGAATTCTTCTATGACGACGAAGCCCATGAATACTTCTTTGACAGAGATCCAGATATCTTCAGGTACATATATGCCCGAATACTTTGAATAACTGTAGCCGATTGTTCAATATTCCTTGCCAATTCAGGCACATCCTGACCTTCTATCGAACTGGCAAATTACACTTTCCGAAACACGAATGCCTTGTGGCGTATGACGAAGAACTGTCCTTCTTCGGAATTATGCCCGATCTGATCAGCGACTGTTGCTACGAGGAGTACAAAGACAAGAAACGGGAAAATCAGGTCAGTGATTGTACTGGTCAGGTACTCCTACATTTCTCATCGGTGACTTCTGGACCATGATTGACATTATCCATGTAGGAACGACTGATGGAGGAACGCTTAGATACTGGTGAATCGAAGCTGGCATTGAAGACATTCCGTCAGAAACTGTGGAACGCTTTCGAGAACCCGCACACGAGCAGTGCCGCACTGGTGTTCTACTACGTCACCGGCTTCTTCATCGCGGTGTCGGTGACGTGCAACATTTTCGAGACCGTTCACTGTACGGTGATTCCATCGTCACGCAAGAACGTCGACCCGGTGATCGTCACATGCGGCGATCAGTACGAACAACAGTTCTTCGTCGTCGACACAGCCTGTGTCATACTGTTCACAGTCGAGTACATGCTCAGACTCTACGCCGCACCGGAGCGATGCAAATTCATGCGTTCCATCATGTCCATCATCGACGTGGTCGCCATTCTGCCCTACTACGTCGGCCTGTTCCTGCAGGACAACAAGGACCTGTCGGGCGCGTTCACCACGCTCAGGGTGTTCCGCGTGTTTCGCGTCTTCAAATTCTCGCGCCACTCGCAGGGACTGCGCATACTCGGCTACACGCTCAAGTCGTGCGCCAGCGAACTCGGATTCTTGGTGTTCTCGATGGGCATGGCGATCATCATTTTTGCAACTATCATTTATTACTGCGAAAAGAAAGTATACCAAACCAACTTCACTAGCATTCCGTCCGCCTTCTGGTATACGATCGTCACCATGACCACGCTAGGGTGAGTATACTTTGCGTTAGATCTTGTCCACACTGTCCTAGATCCCAAGGTATCTGATGCGGTTAAGAACGGACAGAGTGTGTTGTGCTTTTTGGACGTGTTTCACATCCCTAAAAAAGTAAAAATGGAAATGGGTCGTGCTTTCTTTTATTTGCTCTAAACAGTGTGCAACATTGTCTGCAGTTATGGTGACATGGTGCCGAAAACGATGCTGGGCAAGCTCATTGGCAGCATCTGTTCGCTCAGCGGTGTGCTCGTCATTGCCTTACCCGTGCCGGTGATTGTGTCAAATTTCTCACGCATTTATCATCAGAATCAACGCGCCGACAAGCGAAAGGCGCAAAAGGTAAGCACATCGAACGCGTTTCTGAATAAAAAAACCGTCGAGTTCAATAGCTATAATGACGAGAAGACTCTTATTCACTGTCGGCTCTCTCCTGCTCCTTTATTCTTCCTTCCCCAAATCCAACTCCCCTCCAACTGAACAAGCAACGCTAACTCCCCCAGTAAAAGCCTTTCACTTCCAGCCTATGTATGTCGTCCTTGCGAATCAGCTGTGATTGAGTTCAACTGCAGAAAGCGCGACTGGCGAGGATACGAATCGTCAAGAACGCCAGCGGACAGGCGTTGTTCTCGAAGAAGAAGGCGCACGAAGCGCGTGTACAGGCATTCGAACAGGGCATGCTGCCGCTGGCGGCGCTCAAAGACGACGACATCTTCGAAATACAACACCATCACTTGCTACAGTGCCTCGAACGAGCAACGGTATGTGGGTCAACCATTTTGACGAACCTTGTGCGTGTGCACAATCAGTGATGCTTTACGCGAGCATAAAACCAGCTCGTGCTCTTTGAGTGCCACGTGGCCATCTGGTGCATTCGCACTGACAATGGCCGGACGCGGCCGTGTCTCAAATCTAGCAGGTCAAATCCGGCAGCCAAAAAGCACAGTGCTGTGTACAATTCAGATTTCAATTTTCATAGCCGCCTCTGAACATTACAGGAACGCGAGTTTGTCGACAGCGACCTGCAGTTCGACGGTGCTGGATCAACACGGCCAGTCGCCACGCCGCCGTTGGTCGTATCGCCACGGACGGGCAGCAGCGTGCGAATGCCTAGACGCGAGCTGTCCGCATCCGACACGACAACGCCGTCGAGAAGCGGTCGGGTAACGAAATGGTGCGTTAATTTTCCATCGACACTGTAGTGGATTATTTTTTTCAATTCCTGGCATAATTTGGGCAAACCCTGTGCATAAAATGGTGCATTCTGTCTAATGCACCACTAAAGGTAGCGTACCACGACCCCGCCGCTGGGAGGATGATCTTGATTTACCGACCCTTCTCTGGGATGGAGGACTGGGCTAGTGTCCGGTTGATGTTTGCTCGCCCGGCTCATGGAGAACAGGCCAAACACTGCTTGAAATGCCGCCGATGATTATGAAATATCACGATGTGCATTGCAGGTCGCAGCGACTGGCTGCCAACTGCTCATCGTGCTGTGATACGCAGGGAACAACGCAGGACGACGACGACGAAGCGGCCACAATGCAACGCAGTCCAGACAGAAACCAGGTGGGCACATGGTCATCTCACACTTAGGAGGACTTGGTCAGAGGGACGATTGTTCGAATATTCTTTATCCGTAGTGCAATAGCAAGATGATATTGACATTAGCGTGCAAGCCCGATGATTCATCAGCTCTTTTAGCTTTTCAGCCGATTGAGCACATTCAAGCGTAAAGATAGAAAGACCCACTCAAATGTGCACCACCACTTCATTGGTATCGGATACGAAGCAGCTGATGCAAACGACCGCTTAATAATTGCAGACGTCTTTCCGATCGCCCGGTCACGTGACGTTCGTCGACGAACTGAACGAGACACGGGCGATGACCAACCGCCACGGTGACAATCATCAGAACACCAGTCCGTCGGCGCCGAACACGCTCGAACTCGATCTGCGCAAGGACAAGGTCGGTGATCAGCAAAGCAACACTAAGGGTGGAATTGACAAAACGACTGAGTGGAAAGTTGAGTTGAAACTCTCAACATAACGTTCCACTCCATCTGAATCGTTTCGTGAATTCCACCAGAAGTGTCGCACGCGACCTGAGTAAACCACTTTCTACAACTCCAAATCAATCGACGAAGTCGAATTATGTTTTAAACGCAACGCTGTTACATTCCAGTCACCGACGGACGGTCATCATCAGATCACGCCCGATTCGCCGGAGGACGCGCAAAGCAGTCTGATGTCCGGCCACAATATGACTTCGATCAGCGAGCTCGACACTCCCACGCAGCCACTCGAACCGCCACCCAAATACCAGCTCGGCGGCACCACCTGCGACGCTTCAACGGACAATGCACAACCGTCAACATCAATCACTGATTCGTATCGGGTTTCGTCGCTATGACCCCCCTTTCAGCTGTTACTGCTTGATTTCGCCTGTGCTCCACAACACACAGCTCCATCTCTCCCTCGACTGCTCTACTGGGTTCTCGTTGTGCGTGTATACCATCGCCATCAATATGTACCATGTACATCGTATGAGTGTACGTTGCGCTCCAACGCGCATCGCGACTCCATTCGTGGACTGCAGCAAGCTCAGATTGTCACCTTGGACAGAAGTTAACGAAGTCTGACAAGCAACATAAATGTTTCCCACGAAAACAATCAGTTTCCGGTACTAACTGATCTTTCTTTGATATCATTCTCATTGTGATTGCAACGTCAACAACGGTGTATACAATGTCTAGTCGGTCAGCCAATCGATTCATATCTTTGCTGTCCAGTTTACTGTCATACATGTCCGTCGTTCTATACAGTGAACAAGAGTTCGATTTCTATCTGCATTTATTGCACAATCGCGTGTGTATTCTCGCTATATCATCATCACTATTGTTTCGACTTTGTATTTCTTGTTTGTACGTACGATTGTGTGCATGTAAACTAATATCGATCAGTTAACGTGCTTGCGTTTTATTCGCATTATCTTGATATGATGTATGGTATGTACATGTTTAATGAGTGATTTTATGCGGTGCAGGGAGACATGCGCGAGAAATAAAACTATAACGTACAGGGAGCATAAAAGTGTAGTCCAACTCATGGGATGCCTGCGGTTCTTCGTGTTTCGCAACTTTTCGAAAACTTTCTCTTTCTTTTGTTTTCGACACGTTTCGAAACACGATGAACCGTAACAAGCGCCTCATGAGCTCGTGGTTAGCCTATACAGTCTTTGTTGTCTTTTCTAAGCCATGTTCGCAGTGCACTGCTCCGTTAATTTGCATTTTCACCGATTGGAAATCTCACACGTTTAACACAGAGGGAATAATTTCGTGCATTCATTGCGATATAAATCAGCAAAAAGTACACCACGAGATTCAACTGACGAGCAGGGGACACGTCATCTAGTGCACATAATGATACAGCCATTGCCAACTTTCAAGCTCAAACGGGAGTGATGTTAGTCCCAAGCCCAAATTCTCGAAAGCGCCCACACCCCCCTCAAGAAAACATCGTTGTGCATTGGGTGTGCTTGTGGCACGCATAACGCTTTGCGTAGTGCGATCGATACACAGTGGGTTTGGGCTTTGTGGGCTCCAATTGTGCAGATCTGAGCTCAGTCCAGCTCCAGGCTGGGCCCGGCCACTATGCCGGAGGTAACACCACACTCCGATGATTTTACGCAGACATTTTATAGTCTGCGCAAAACATCAGAGCCTCAGATCTTTGCAAAGGTAATGCATTGGGTGTGCTTGTGGCACGCATAACGCTGCACAATTGGAGCCCACAAAGCCCAAACCCACTGTGTATCGATCGCACTACGCAAAGCGTTATGCGTGCCACAAGCACACCCAATGCATTACCTTCGCAAAGATCTGAGGCTCTGATGTTTTGCGCACACTATAAAACGTCTGCGTAAAATCATCGGAGTGTGGTGTTACCCCCGGCATAGTGGCCGGACCCACCCAGTCCAGCCTGGAGGTGGACTGAGCTCAGATCTGCACAATTGGAGCCCACAAAGCCCAAAAACGTCGTTATAGGCCACAAAATTCCGCTCTGCGCTGATCACAACACCGAGGTTTGACTGTAGCCATTAGGTACACCAAAAATCATCCAGTTTCAATGGACAGAATATTTTATCACAACAACCTTGCGAATTCAATCACAATCGACTTGCGTCTTTTCGATTCCTGAATCAGGTCCAAACACAGGTGCTGACCAGGTAAAGCGTCGTTGTGTCACACCACAAATATCACAACAACGAACTGAGTTTATCACGCCTCCTCCGAACTGGTATCCATATCGGGTCCGTGCAACGAAAGTTTGAATATGAGTGCCTGTGGCGTTGTTTGGTCAGCCACAGCCAGCTCATCACCGTTCTGCAGACCGAGCTCTGCAATTCTCATAGGCATGTGCACAATTAGGACCATTCATTGCGTTTTTTTAATTCCCTTGTATTGAATTTGCACTTGAGAAGACTAAATTTTAGGTGTCGAATGTCGACTGATAGGCAAAATGCAAAACTCTCGGTGCGTATTGTGTTATGTGTACGAACGATCCAAAGCTTTCTTTGAGTCTCTCCTTTGAGCGCGATAACAGTCAATCAATGCAACAAAACCTACAGTCGAGGCTCGTTATGAGTGTATTCGGAATTAAGTATCGGGTGTCCCAAACATATATGTATAGCGAATCTTGACTGTATTGGAAATCGTACCTTTGAGCGTTTTCCGTAGATTCGGCCTGGTTCGTTCCTCCAGACTGGCAATGTTCGATATGTACAGCGTTTGGCCGGCAGTCGTCAGCGAAGGAGACCGCATTTGACTAAAATTGTTTTTGCAAATCCGGATTCGGAAAATTAAAAAGCGCTCTAAAATGACGCAAGTGTTGTCGAACTTACAACGCCGGGTCGTTCTTCAGACGATCAAGTACAGCCTGAAGTTTCGCGTCCTCAGAGAACACCAATGTTTGCGGCGTTTGACTGCACACAGCACAGTCATCCTGAACATAGTGTGTAATTGAACGGTTTAAATATCAAAAAGTGAAAAATAAAAAAAAACAAAAAACTGACCCGCCGCTGAATTTCAACGACGCTCATCGATACGCCTTGCGCGTTGTTGAAGTTCAGATAGTTGATCGGAGCCGCACAACTGAACAGTATTTTTTGGTTTTACGATCCAAACAACAAAATATATGAGTGTTGGAAGAAAATTAATTAAATTTGAACGTGAAAAACAGAATCCCACTCACTCCGTGGCCAATTTGAATGCTTCAAGCGCGCACACAGCTGAAAAAAAACGTGAGCAATTGGCACGTCGACTAGATTAAGCAGAAATTTGAAAAAAACACGGAAATTACGACAATTCCAAAGTTCCAACCAGCAATCACAGCATTAGTGCTGGCCACAGCAGGTATGATGTGTTTGACAACGCCTTGCGCCAGCCGAAACGTGACACCCTTGATGTGGAACTCGTCGGCGCGTTTCATCGCCTGTTCATAGATCCACATTATGTGATCAACGTCATCGCCGTCGATCTCGGCGCCTGCAATTCTGTGTGTAGGTTAGCGAATCGCTCCAGTTTTGTTTTGTTTTGATCATAAAGCAAAATTTCAAGCAGTAATTTTTGCATTTTTGCTCAGAAGAATTTCGTACATGTTATTCATGATGTATGGAAGTGTCATCAGCAATTCCAATTTCAATAGCCCAACACCAAACGATCAAGAGTGAAGAATGCCAGTGAGCGAAGTGTTCAACGGCTTGTCGCCACCCACCAACTCGCATAAAATACAAATTGCGATTACGAGAAGGAATCAGACACAAACAACGCGTGAAGCCTAAGCCTTAGTGGCACGTGAAATCTTAATAGCATTTTCTACTAAATCTCAGATTTTTTTAGTCGCAACCGCATACTTTTTGTTGCAGATTGCTGCCATTTAGCATCGAAACACTATGTTTCTCACCATCAAACGGCTGCTCTTTCGGCCACTGAATCATGCGAACATACTCCACACAATGCTCGGGCAGACGGGGTGTGTGCGCAATGGTGCACAGCGGAAAGACCGCGAAAAAAAAAACAAAAAAGAACTATTTTATACGGGGGATGGCAAGAAGAGAAGCTTCTGCAAACAATAGAAAGTTTCTCAAAAACGGGGCAACACCAAACAAAAACCACAAAAAAAAACACAAAAAAACCACCCGCGCGGGGAAACAACCACACCACCCCACACCAGCGGCCCCGCGGGGGAGAAAGGCGCGCCGCCGCCGCCCCCGCCCCCGCGCCAAAAAACAGAAACCCACGCCGCTCGCCGCGGCACAAAGCACACAGACAGCACACGAAAAACGGATTGATTGATTATTTGCCAACGTTCGGTTGTCGTGGTCTCATATTTGACTGAAGATGTCCGACAGATCTTCTGCGCATTTGATCGGGTTACGCCACAGATCGATTGGGCTCGTGGAAACGGGTCGGCTTTTGCAACGAAACAGATGTTCGACCGTGTCAGGCTCGGTGCAGCATCGAGGGCACACGTTTTGTATGTTTGGGTCGATGCGATTGCGATATGAGTTCAGCATGCGGCAGTGCCCACTGCGTAATTGCGCCAGGGTGCATCTTGTACGCCGATCCAGCGACTCTTCTTCTGGGTTGATGTCGGGTGGTTTGGTGCCCAGGACCCGATTGACGCTGAGTGCCGCCTTGTCCTGGGAGACGAAGTCGGTGTGGATCGCTTTCAGCGTTTTGCCGTAGTCGTACTTCTTCTTCGTCATTACGGTGTTGCGTTGTACAGCTTCCGCGAATTTGGACTGAAGAGTAGGTCGACGTTTGGCTTTCGTGTGAGGGTCGGATGTCGTATCGTGGCAGGGATGTTCACGAAGTTGCGCTGCTGCCAGGAATTGCGCGCTGACCATGTCGAGATGGCGGTTGACAGTCAGCTGCTTGCACTCTTGGTGAAGGTGGTCTGTATTTGACATCAGATGACAGCCGGAAATGACCCTCAACGCGGCATTTTGGGCTGGCTGGATGCGGTCAATGCCCTTCTTGTTCGCGGTTGGTTTCCATACCGGCGCAGCGTAGTTTATTATAGACTTGCTGATGGCATTGAAGGTGACATTGAGGGTCTCCTTGCTTTGTCCCCAGCTAGTGCCTGCCAGCGCCTTCAGGATCGAGTTGCGCGATTGTACCCGCGACCGAATTGACTCGCAATGGCGTTCGAATCTGATGCCTGGGTCGAATACGACACCCAGAATTTTCGGGTAGGAGTCGCTGGGAAGCCGTGTGCCGTTGATGTATATGGGTGGAATGAAGGATTTGACCGCGGGTTTGCGGCCAGATGTCAACACTGTGGACGTGGACTTGGTTTCGGAGACTGAGAGGCCGCATCCGGCGAAGAAGCCGCAAAGATGTTGGATGTAGTCGTTGAGTGGGGCGGACACCGCTTCAAGGTCGTTGCCGCTGGCTAGCACGGTGAAGTCGTCTGCGTAGGACACGACTTTGATGAACGGCGGAGGGGTGGGGATGTCGCGGACGTAAAAGTTGAAGAGGCATGGAGACAGTACTGAGCCTTGTGGGACCCCACTGCGCACGATGCAGGTGGACGACAGGACCCCGCGGAAGAGCGTTTTGGCCTGTCTGCCTCGGACGTAATTGGCCAGCCATTTAACGAGAACGTTGTCAAGCCCCGCGCGCATAAATTCGACGACGATGAGGTCATGGTCGACACAGTCGAACGCCTTCGATAGGTCGATTGCCACCAAGATAGTGTGTCGTGTCGGCTCATCGTTCATTGCTGTAGCTGCGGCTGTGACAATGGTAGACAGCGCTGTTGTTGTTGAGTGGTTAGCGCGGAAGCCGTGTTGGTGGTCTTCGGGCGGAAGGTAGCGCAGGATACGCGGCAGGAGACACCGTTCAAGCACCTTCACCGCTGGGCAGAGGAGTGAGATTGGGCGGTATGATTTGGCGTTGTCAGCGGGCTTGTTGGGTTTTAGTAGGGGGATGATGGTCGCCTGCTTCCAGATGCGGGGAATGATGTTGCGGTTGAGGGAGAGGTTGTAGATGTCTGTGAGGAATTGTCGAGCGACTGGGCCAAGATGTTTGATGTGGAGAGCGGAGACGCCATCTGGCCCGCTGGCCCTGGAGTTGCGTGCGTTCTTGATGGCAACGCTGACTTCGGCGAGGGAAAGCCTGGTCTTGTTGTCGGCTTTTAATCTTCTCACGGCTCTTGTTACTTTTCGGGACAGTCGACTCGATTTGTGTGTGTTGGCTGCGGTGAACTGACGATTGAATTTGTTGGCGGCTTTCTTGTTTGAGGTGATGTATTTGCCGTTGAAGCAGATTGACTGGTTGTTAGGTGCCTGCGGGGTACCAGCCAGACGTTTGATGAGGCGCCACAGTTTGCTGGCGTTGGTGCGATGGCTGAAATCTGCGAGGCTGTCGCGCCATTGTTCGCGATGGTGACGGTTTATGGCCGACGTAATAGCCGAGTTCAGCGTGGTGATTTCGATGGCGTTTGGGTTGTTTTCTCGCAGTTTGTCACGCTCTTTCATCAGCCCGATTGTTTCTGTGGACAGGCCTGGGATGTAGTCGCGTCGGCGCCCCGTCGGAATGTGCCTGTTTGACGCCTTGCGAATGGCTGAGCGGAGTGTCTTCTCATCGCGATGGGGGTTGCCCGTTGACGTGGCGGTGGCCAGTTTTTTGTCCACCTCGAGCGTGAAGCCTTCCCAGTCTGCCTTTGCGTAGTTGGTGAAAGTGCGGCGTATGGACGTGATTGTAGTGGAGACCGTGGGGATTGAGATGAGGATGGGTACGTGGTCTGAGCTCAGCGCAATTTTCGTGCTCCAGTCACAACATGGGAGCAGCGAGTTGGTAGCGAATGTAGCGTCAGGTGAGGTTGGGTCGCCTGTTGTGGGTATGCGAGTGGGGGAGTAGTCGTTGAGGGCACCGAAGTTCGATGAGTCGATCTCGGAGCTCAATTTAGCTCCCCGTGCGTCGCTGATCGAGCTGCCCCACATGTCATCGTGCGCATTGATGTCGCCTGCGATGATGGTGTTTTCAAGTGACAGTAGATGCGCGAGGGAGATGTCACTGTTGCTGTTGCACGAAGATGCCGGAGGGATATAGATGTTGACTATTGAGATGTCGGTGTTGTCCATGTGGATGGTGATTGCTTGTTGTTCGATGTCGGCAGATTTGGGCTGGGGCAACTGTTTTGTGGAGAAACGTATGGACTCGTGCACACACAGCGCTAGACCGCCACCGTGTGTGTTGCGGTCGTTTCTGATGACTGTGAAGTTGGGGATTGTTGGGGATTTTGAGTCGCGGCCGAGTTTGGTTTCTTGAAGTGCCGCGACTTTGATGTGATTGTTGTGTAAGAAGTTCGACAGTTCGATGGACTTATTAGATATCCCGTTGATGTTGAGCTGTAGGATCTTGATTTCGCCCGGTGGGTCGGTGCACACGGTTTGGTTGTGTAGCGGCGTCGGTGTTGTGATGCAAGTCGGACATCGGTACTGGCTGTTGTAGTAGTTGATGTCGGACAGTTTGGCACAGTTACGGGCCCGGGAAGCATGTACCCATTTGAAGCAGGTGTTGCACAGGACTGAGGCGGTGTTGTTGCGAACTGCGTTGTTGCACACTGCGCAAGGGTACTTCGATGGTGGTCCGGGGTTGGGGTGGATGTCGTTGGATATTGACAGGAGCCTGTTGCAGTAGTTGGCATAGTTGTAGTGGCCAAGGTCGAGTAGGGTGTCGACTGGGTGCTCAGCGCGGGAACGAGGCGTCGACTTAGTCGTTCCCGATTCCGAAAACCCGATGACTTGCGCGGTCGGCATCTCCAGTCTGTACGACGGACGTGGACGTCCGGACGTTGGAGATTGTTCGCCGAATTTGGTGTGCACGGTGGCACACGCAGGTAGACCTCGGGCAGGTTCGGCGTTTGTACCCTGTGTCGTTGGTTGTTGTTGGATGTTTCCCCCTACTGGTAAATGACATTGTGAACAAAAACTGGCCACACCACACCACCCCCAACAACGAAACTAACGATCATTGCATTTATCCAACGTCGAGCCACGACCGAATCCAGACCGCAAATGACGATGTTGAAACATGAAAAAATAAACGCATGATTCTTTTTCAAA
This sequence comes from Rhynchonema sp. JSB1_4, assembly GCA_030248065.1. Classification (NCBI taxonomy): domain Eukaryota; kingdom Metazoa; phylum Nematoda; class Chromadorea; order Monhysterida; family Xyalidae; genus Rhynchonema; species Rhynchonema sp. JSB1_4. The sequence continues at coordinate 27,235 of JASAMV010006544.1, forward strand.
AAATTATACAAAGTATCGGCCAATGGAAAAAATGTTCTACCGCTGCTCTATCTTATCTACAAAACACGTCGGGAGAAGTCGTGGAGGAGCAATACCGAAAAATTAAAACACACAAACAGAAACCAACTTCGATAAAAGCTTTCGTCCATGTCCTGAATTTTGCAGCAGTAACTGAAACATTGGAATTAAACGTTATTAATTGCGAACAACTGAAATGCACAAAAATGGGCACCGAAACTCACGGTACAACATTGCAACCGGGCACGCGGGCATTGATAAACTTTGCTGCCACTTCGGCCTTGGATTTGCCGACATCATGCGTCCTGCGGCAAGCAAGCAATGCAACATATTCTCTTTGGCTGATTTTGGCAACAAATTTGACAAAAAAAAAGAAAGGAAAATTACGGCAAACAACAGATACCGGAAAAGAAATTGTCGATTCAGGTTCGACAAGTCGATCGTGTCCATATCGATCACGTGGATGTTGCGGAATCCGCTGAACGCCTGCAGCAACACAATAATCGTTATTCACTAATCAAAACGCCATACAACACGGGAAGATTACATGAGCTGGGGCCTGACTTGGTACGGGGTTTTGGGTTGGATCAAAAATCGGTGTCCTGTCCCCGTTCCTAATTGGGGTGGGCTTTGGTACTTGGTTGGGTGAAAGAATGGGCATTGTCCCCATCCTGCTCTGAGTGCTGGACGAATAATAGGCTGTAAGATAGGATTCGATAGATTCCGGCTCCCGGCTGACGAGATCCGGGTTGGCTGAACTGAGAAACTGGCCAGGTTAAAAGTAAAGTTATCCAGCCAATTACCGTCTGGTACGTTACAAACGACTAATTACACGGAAACCCACAAGGCCGAGCGCGCGTCCACGAGAGATACTGCCGCTTTTCATCGTGGCTGTGTGTTTTATTTGACTCAGTCCGGTGCCTGAGCCTAACTGCAAGCCTAAGCCCAGGCCTGAAATAGCAGCCTGAAACTTAAGTAAGCGACTATGCTGAAACACACCCAAAACGGGTGGATTTCCGTATAATTAGTCAATCTCGGTATGTTACGCACCAAATCCTTCAACAATTCGCAACCCAGTCCACCGGCGCCGACGACCAAGACTTTGCAAACGGCCAACGCCTCCAAATTCTGATCACCCGGCTCGAAGTCCGGTCTTGATAGCGGACCCGCGTGAAGCAGCACGCGATGCAGTGATTTCATACGACCGTCGGTCATTTCGTTTTTGCTCCGGCTGCTTTGCAACAACGGGGGCGGATAGTGACGAAAATTACGGTACCGAAGTTATATTTTCAGAAAAAATGGTTTTTTCGAAAAAAGGGTCTTTTTTTCGAAAAAAAGGTTTTTTTCGAAAATACAGTTTTTCTCTTCGTCGGGCTAGGACTAGGATTAAGCGTAAACTTCGGCTTTGGATCACGCTTAACCAGTGGTGTGGCTGTGGCTTTTACTTGCGGCTTGCGGGCCAAAAAAAACTGTTTTTTCTCGAAAAAAACGAAAAAACCGCGTTTTTCCGAGGCCTTTTTTATTTTTCCGGAAATTTTTCCAAGTGGCAACATTGGTATTGGGCATAGTCGTGGCTGGGGGGGGGGGTTGGGGGGGGTTGAGTACTTACCTCTCACAACTCCAAATCATACCTCTCAGAAGCAATTTTATACCATTTTAAATCAAGGTACCGTATTGTCGGAAATAGAACCCCCCCATTAATTGAACCCCCCCCCTAAATGGCTCGAAATCAAAAATAGAACCCCCCATTAATAGAACCCCACCCCCAACCTCCACCGTACCACAGATTAGTGGTATGATAGGGCTGTGTTGTTGTGTCAAACGTTGTTTAAGCTTGCGTATACAACAGAATACAGCTTTTTAAGCATAATTGCCGCTGTTGAAGTTAGAAAATACCGAAAACAAGCCATTTTTATGGGCATTATTAACAATGATTTTTTTCGTCGGGGGGCCAAATGAAAAATATAACCCCCCAATAATTGACCCCCCCCATAAATTGAACCCCCCCAAAATGACCCCAGTGAAAAAATAGACCCCCCGGGTTCTATTTCCGACAATACGGTATAGTATAGTGTACTAAGTAGGTAATAATGTGTAAATATTAATGAAAATGTACTTAGATGTACTAAATCCGCGCGTAGCGCGCGATTTTTTGCCTATTTGGGACAAAAAATACCGATTTTGAGCCATTTTGAGACAAAAATATACTTGCGGGCCGAAAAAAACCGTTTTTTTTCAAAAAAACCGAAAAAAAACGTTTTTTTTCCGAGGCCCGGAAAAATATCTTTTTATTTTTCCGGAAATTTTTCCAAGTGGCAACTTTTGGAAAAAAACCGTTTTTTTTCCAAAAATTTCCGAATATTTTCAAAGGTTGCGAAAGGATGTTGTCAAAGCCAATGTAAATCGGTGCTAAACAGTTCAAAATGAACACTTTTTAATCTCCAGGTGCATTTTTAGCCTGTTTCAGGCCATTTCCAGACAAAATTTTCTCCAAAATAGGCGTTTTTGGACCATGGGTATCCTTAAGTACTGGAAAAATATTTGGAAAAAAAGGTTTTTTCCCGGAAAAAAACGGTTTTTTCCAAAAATATATTTTGCGGAAAAATACGCAAGTATAGGCAAAAATACCCATTTTGGGTTCGAAATGTGTTGACGATAGATATGTATCCATTTGGTCCCCTCAAAATGTCACTTTAGCTAAAAAAAACGTTGAAAAAATTCAACGTCGGTTCACCTACTATTTACCTGGCATGCAGACACTGTCTTACCAACAGCGTTTGCATGCCCTAAATTTAGACCCCCTAATTTATCGCCGGACCGTGAACGATCTTGTGCTCGTGTACAAAGTCGTTCGTGGTCTCATACCTGGGGTAACCAAGGAATCCTTCTTTCCATCTCGTGACACCGGCCACCCAACCCGAGGGCACTCCCACAGTTTGTGTCGAGTCCATGGCGCGGGTGCAGACTTGTCCGGATACTGGGCCTATCGTGTCGTGGACCTCTGGAACAGGCTACCAGAGGGCATCATCTCTGCTGCCTCAATTGCGGCCTTTAAATCTAAACTAAACTCACGTGGTCGAGACGTAGTTTCTCGCCATATTTCAACAAAATTCTCAGCCGTCGTTGACTGATCTCCTCAGTCACTGGGTTGCTGCTTTTCAGATAATCATCAATATAATCATCAATATTCCGTCATCCGTTGCCGACTTTATTGCTCGTTACGTTTGTTCTCTTCATTACCAGTAGTTTGGTTGGTTGAATCTCGCCGGTAGGTTTTCTTTGTCGTTTGTTCGTTCATGTTCACATTTTCGTTTATTAATACTCATGTTTAGGGTTAGAGAGATGTCGGGTGTCGGCTGTCGGGTGCCAAAAAAGTGTAGGTGTCGGGTGTCGGGTACCCCCAGATGTCGGGTGTCGGGTTTTTTCGCACCCGACACCCGACAGCCGACACCCGACACTTACGGTTCAAAACATCAGTATTGCTTGAGAGAAGAATTTTGAGAGAAAATTTTCTTCGAACCAAATGTTTCCGAAGACGCAGAATATGGCATTTTGGTGTTTATTTCGTGTGAAAATACTTGAATTCAGTAACTTGAGCCAAAAAATTGCACTCATGATGCAAATGAGCAAAAATTTGCCTGTTTTTGGTCCAAAAACAGGTGTCGGGTGTCGGGTTTTTTTCAAAAACTAGATGTCGGGTGTCGGGTTTTTTTGCAACTGTCGGGTGTCGGGTGTCGGCTTTTTTTCTGAGATGTCGGGTGTCGGGTGTCGGGTACTTCCAGATGTCGGGTGTCGGCTGTCGGGTGTCGGGTACCCCCCGACCTCTAACCCTACGTCATGTTCATTTTTTAGGGTTTCTCCGGATCTTGTGTCTTTGCGAAAGGGTGCAGATAAAATTTGAAATTTGAAATGTAGATTGCTCCCAAAATACCGTATTGTCGGAAATAGAACCCCCCCCCATTAATTGAACCCCCCTAAATGGCTCGAAATCAAAAATAGAACCCCCCATTAATAGAACCCCACCCCAACCTTCACCGTACCACAGATTAGTGGTATGGTAGGGCTGTGTTGTTGTGTCAAACGTTGTTTAAGCTTGCGTACACAACAGAATACAGCTTTTTAAGCATAATTGCTGCTGTTCAAGTTAGAGAATACCGAAAACAAGCCATGTTTTTATGGGCATTATTAACAATGATTTTTTTTCGTCGGGGGGGGCCAAATGAAAAATATAACCCCCCCAATAATTGACCCCCCATAAATTGAACCCCCCAAAATGACCCTAGTGAAAAAATAGACCCCCCGGGTTCTATTTCCGACAATACGGTATGTTGACGATAGATAGATTTGCCCATAAGTGTTGACGATAGATGGATGAAATCAAAAAGTGTTGACGATAGATAGATGAATTTGGGGGACCCCCCCCCCCACCCCCCAAGTACTACCCTGGGCCAGTGGTGTAGCTACCCAGGCAGGGCGGCAACCTACTGTACCACCCAAAATGCGGGGCGGCAACCTACCTACTGTACCAGCCGAGCTAGGGGGGGGGGGTCGTACCCCTGGGGGGGGGGGTCATCTGGAAACCGAAATTTTATATGTCTAAATACTGAAGAAAATGAGGCCTAAAACACTAATTTCGCGCGCAGCGCGCGATTTTTCGCCTATTTGCAGACAAATATGCTAATTTTATGCAATTTTAAGTTAAAAATGAATGTTTTGGGTGAAAAGTTAGGTGGGGCGGCAACCTACCTACTGTACCAGGGGAGGGGCGGCAACCTACCTACTGTACCAGGCGAGGGGCGGCAACCTACCTACTGTACCTCGGGGGGGACCCCCCCCCACCCCCCCCCCTGCTACACCATTGCCCTGGGCCGGCAGCCGGGCCGGGCCGAGGTTACCCCCCGGCCTGATCCTAATCTCTGACTCTGACTCTGATGAAAATAATTTTTTCTCTTTCTTTGAGTTTTCTGAAGTAGCCCCTTGTCTAAGTCGGGACCAGTCTCTCGCGCGGCGGGAGCGTTTTGAAACGTCAGCCAGCAGACATGTGGTTAGCTGACCGGCAAGTTTTGTGGAGGCTCAAAGCGGCGTGGAATTTGCTGTAAAATTGCAAGGCAACCCATCATTCTCAACCGTTATCATCAGGTCATAAAATGATCAGCCGCATTCTTCAAATCGCATTTTATCAAATTGCGAAATGCCCTTGTTAAATCAAATGCTTTCATGACGATACGATAAACTGCAAAACAAAAGAGAAAGAGCATCATAGTTTTTGTCCAGTCTTCTATCGCCGCAATGGGTGTTCCTCTAAACAAAACCGTTTGCCAAAGTCGAAACAATGATAAATGAGGAAAAACGAAATACAGCTCATCTACCAAGACCACGATTTCGTGAAGCGTCCATCTTGTGGGTCATGGTTTAGGGATTTGAGGTCACTGGACTAGGTTTCACCTACCCCCCTGTCCCAATTTTTCGTGCAGCGTGGTTCACCTCGCGACGCACTTATGTGCCAAAACTTTTTTGTGCAAAAAATAATTTCTCACCGCAACAATTTTTTCCGGAAATTTCAGCAACGAAAGGTAGTTGTGAGGGTGTGACGTGCTATCCCTGAAACTCAAAGGGGATTCTAAAGTTATAGCAAAGATCATGTAATTTAACAAACAAAAATCAACAAACACATGGGTGTGTGAATGCTGTTGACGCTGTTGAACTTTGTATATCAAAGTTTTTGAACCGAAAGCCGCCCCATCAGGAACACTGCATGCACAGGCAAGCAAGAAAAACAAATTCAACGTGCAGCGCACTATCCAGCCATTCGAGGAACTCAAAGCAAATTGCATTTTTTTAATCGCACTGCATGATGTTGAGCAAAAAGGAGATCTCCAAGAGCATTTGATAAATAAATCAAGATTGTATAGCCAAGTCTGTGACCGCATTTTTGCAAACAAACCTTTAGAGGCCGGCGTTCAATTTCTTCCGGTTATTTGCGCGCTTCACTCCCCTTCACAAAGTCAGGCAGGCAGCAGAGCAGAACAAGCAAGACACAGATGTTGCACTGTTTGAACAGTGTTGCTGAAAAGACAACAGCAGCACGTGTGCTCGTGGAGCATTGAGCAGCTTGTTGCTTTGCTGCAACTTGCAAGCAGAATAACATCGCATGCTGACGTTCTGAAATGAAATCGTTCTGAAATGCGCGAAATCCACCGTTGTGTCGCTCTATCGCTGGTGCTCACATTTTCAATTGTCGTCGGCCAGAAATCAGAATGTGTCAAAGTTGGTGACGGCGTCCGAAAATGTGTTGATTCAAAATCGAGCGGTCAGGTTTCGATTTACAAAGGTATTTTCTGCGAAGCTCTCACATTTTTTTTATCATACTGAGCTCCATCAGCAATGACAATTGCTACAAAGGAGGGATCACAGTAATCCAAAGGCTAACAATTCAGTGCTCAGCGATTTCTCCAAAGTTACCCTTAGGTCCACAGGACTTATCACCGTCAGCAACAGAATCGCAGCCAATCTCAGTAAGCCATGGCTTTATTTAAGTGCGCTCCTGTCGCTCCACTTTCAAATTGCTTCGAGGCTTCGATGCGGCAGGCAACCATGTTCGCGCTAGGGTTTCGCTTACTGCAATCTTCTCAGAAACTTCTGTTGTTCAACTGCTTGGGAGGCTCTTGTTCTGTCGTTCGTTTTTGCAGGCCATCTGTTTTGTGATGAGTTCACATCCCACGATGGAGCGCTTGTGCTCTTGAGTTGTATTTTGATTTAGATTGTTCAGAAGTTTGCTGTTGTGGTTGAAATTGGCTTGGTCAGATCCGGGTCAGTTTCGGTAAGGGTAGGGTGACTGTGACTTGTGAGATCAAGCAAAGTTGGAAAAAAATCAAAGTTATTCGTCAGTGCAAAACCAGAATCAAGCTCTCACATTTGTGTTTCTGTGCAGCAAATCACAAAATTGTAAAAAAAACTCCTTTCTTTAGCCGTGATCAGCCACTTTTCACACGATGATCTTTTGTTGCGTCGATTCGACTTTCGCGCCCAAATCAATCTCGCTCATCACGCCCGAAGCGAATTCGATTTGATCGTGCAACCTTCGACTCAGGCGCAAGTAAAGACAGATGATCTTCTGCAACCCTGGTTCGGTAAGATTGCAGACAAGTTTGCAAAGACTTTTTTGTCTTGCGTTGCCTTGATATCAATATCAAATTTGGTGGTTTTTGGTCGTGGTCATACAACTTTTCATGCCAACGAAGTTATGATGTTCTGAATTTGACTTGTTTGGTGTTGCCAAATTTCAAAAAATCGCTCAAAAATAGGCAAAATCGATCCGATCCGGACTCAATCACCGAGTCAGCCGATGTGTGACGAATCCGTCGTGCTTCAGGTTATCCAATCAGCATCCCGGACGGCTCCAACAGTGTCGAGTTTGTCACGCTGGCTGATGTTTCAACGCGAGTGCCCAATCACACCATCGACGACTGGCATCATTTCTCATCAATTCTGCGATTCGATCCGACCACTTTGTCACTTCACCAAACTGTGTTGAATGCTGAGAATGCATTTGGAACGCGCAGGAACGCCGTTGTCGGATATCTGCCTGATCGAGGTGATGTTTCATTGATTCGTTTTGTGCTATCATCATGAAAAAATGTCTTTGTTCCCACTTCACAGACATACTGACATACTGTGGCGGGTACGTGAGGCATCCCGAGAACCAAAGGCCGGCCACGTTCAACTGTCTGCTGTACAATCGGTCGAATCCAAACCTCAGGTGATGTTTTACTGTTGTATTGTTTGGTGTATGGTTTCACTTTTACTGAAAACTTTTATTTGCTAGATTTATTTACAAAAAGGTGATTTCCAGTTTTTCGACGAGTGGCCTGTCGCACATCGTCGGCAACAAAGTGATGGTCACGCGAAATCTGGCCGCGCAAGTCAAGGAGCCCCGATTGACGGACGAGTTTTGTCGTTCGCTCGTCGCTCAGGGTGAAATGCACATGATCTGGTTCGGAAACCTTGTACAGTGTCTTGTCGATTATGTTCGTATTGTACAATGCAGTCCTGCGCCTGGCCTAAATGCGTACAACACGAATCCTAACCGCGCAAAGCCATCAGTAAAAACGAAGGTTAGTAACCGAACCAAATCTGCGCACATCCTGTCCCTTATTTCAGCCTCAACGATCATTACATCCTCAAGCTACCCGATCAACTGCAGCCATCGGCGGGAAAATTCGTCGATTCATATTTGACTGACTGCAGCCTCCTATTGGGACCCAAATTTGATGAAAAGCGAAAAGATTTTGCCACGCTGGCGTATGGGCCGAATATTTATGTTTGTGGAGGTGTGTTGCAGCATTTAATACGATTGAGTAATATTAGCAAATCGAAAGGATTTTATTCCAGGATACTTTGTTCAACAAATGGAACCACTACTCGATCATTGTCCAGACTGCGGCATTCACATTTTGGTTGAGCCAACGGAGAGTTGTGTGCGATACAACAAGGAGGTGGGCCGCGGGGTGGTGTTTCAGGCCCGAAAGTTCAGACCCGACCTTTTCAGGCCCAGTTTTTCAGGCCCGGCCATTCAGGCCCAGCATGTTTGACCCATTCATAGTCTTAGGCTTAGGCTCACAATAGTGCACTTCCGTTCATGAATGAGTGTCATCAGGTACATATCAATACAGTTTGCTCTTTTTTTCAGTTTGCTGCAAGTTTTTTCCAGGATCCTGACGCTGGCTGGCAAACTGCGCCGTCGATGACCATCCCGCGCGTCAATTTCACAATGTTTCTGATTGCTGATATTGGCATTCTGGCCGTCGGTGGCATGTGCAGAGATGAGGTATGGTAAACATATAGGTGCCACCAATCGAAAACTATATGGATTTTTTTGTGAAAATTGAAAAATATGGACAGGACGAATTGATGTATGCGGAGTTTCTCCCGTTTGCGCTCGACAAATGGGTGCGTGTGAACGGCGAGTTCGACAACTATGTTGACCATCGTACGATGTTTTGGGTGCACGACACGGAGGATGATGCTGGGTACAGTTTCGATGTTTCAAACACTTGTTCTGGGGGTTGTGCTTTTTGTTGGCATCAGTACCGGGAAGGTTCGACAAAACCCCAGAGACTTATTTGTCTGCTTGAAATTTTTAAACAAAAAATGTCCCAAATAAACCCCCCAGGGCTTATTAAAAAAACTTGATAAATATGTCGGCCCTCACTGGGTTCGAGGGGGCTTATTTGAGGTTCTCTGGTACATGGTTAACGGGCGTGGAAATGTAAAAGAAACGTCAAATTTTTTTCGCACAACATGGACCAAATTTCCTTTCTGTTTTTGCAGTCCAATGGTTGCGCAACCGCCCAAAGTCCGATACCTGTCGCCGAAATCCTACTTCAAGGACTATTTCTCGGAAAAGGACGAATTCACAAATCCCAACGGATTTGAAGTGCTTCAAATTGTAGAAATGACGAAGGAGAACGTTGATCTACTGAAGAAAATTGGTCTGATGGGCAAGAAATTAAAAACCAGATTTGCAGAAGAAATTGAAGAACAAGGAGAAGAATATTACTATGAGGACGAGGAGGAGCCTCAAGGGATATTCTCGTGGCTTATACAAAAGGCCGTCAACATTATAAATCGGTCACCCATTCACTCCGTGGCGATCATCATTCACTCAATCGGTCAGCGAATGGGATCAATGTTTGATGGATGGTTCATTGATCAGAAATCGATCTGTTTCGGAATCGTGTTCACAACGCATCACCTGCCCATTCACATCACACTTTGGATCGTTGTGATCGCGCTGCTGTTCAAGTTCGCCAAGCAGATGTTTCACGTCGTGAACAGTTTGCGAAGCAATGAGCTGAAAGAAAGAGCCAGGCAACCCCAAGTGCGACAACAGCAACGAAGGGCAAGATACAGGCAGCAGAGGGAGGAACGCGGGCAAGACAGGGAACACCCGGTGGCTTGGCTAATGAGACGAATCGATCAACTAGCGACTGCTGTGATCAGAGCGCCATTTCAACTGATCGGATGGATTTTGGGTGTGTTACGACATTACACGATTTATCATTGATCTTTTCTTTTTTGACATATAAAGCAATACTCATCCCGAAATGTCATTTCCATATTTTTCTCAATTCAGTGTGGGTGTTCAATCAGATTCGAGCAATCAAACTTCGCTACGACCTACATCGATTACGTCGCAACACCAACAACAATGCACTCAGGCGTGAAACATCACCGATCAGCAAAGCTGTTGAGCCAGTTAAATGCACAATGGAGGAATTTGTGTCAATCGTTCAACGTGGCATTGAATTCTATCAAAGCAACAACCCTGCCCAAGCGATCTACATGTTTGAACACGCCGAAACGATGCGAATGGCCAACCCTGATGTGGTCAGTAGTGTTCGTGTTTCACTTGAATATAATTCATTTAAATCATGGGGGCCCCAAATCATGATACGTTGATTACAGCTTACATCGGTTGATACCAAGCACGATTTGATCGCCTATCTCTACACTTGTGCGACAGTGCTGTTGTGCAGTGAGAATCCGTCTAAGATATCGGTGAGACTCCGTTGTGTTGTTCTTTTTTCAGCGGAAATAAAGCGATTAGGTAGATAATATTATAGGTGTGTGGCATCAGCTGATTCATGATACGCAGCATTAATGTTTGTTTTACTGCGTGCAAGCGACGCTCTGTTAATGGATGCGCCGAATGCATGTGGTCACACACAAAACAACCCTGCTTCAACCCTGGTCCAGCTTGTCATATTGTCAGTGAAAGTTGTGAAAACGGCCGCTGTTGTTTGTACATAGAGACTATTTTTCAGCAAACCATCGCGCGACTTGTATCCGAATTGGAGCGCATGCTTGGCCACGGCGGAGAGCAGCGTTTCCCGTTGCTGCACCTGCTGCGTGCACGAAGAGCCATGGCCGTGAAAAGGTACCAAAATTGCTTGTAAATTTTAACAAATATTCAACGCTTCCAATTTCTAGATTCGACCACGTAATCGCGCACTGTACCGACGGCCTCAGTCAGCTGCGCAGCGTTCAAGCAGCCAATTTTGTGCTGCATGTTTCTGCCGTCAAATATCCGTTCAGTGATGATTTACCTCGACATCGAAAAATCATCCCTGAATCAAGGAAGGATTGCTTGGAGGTGCGTATGTATTTTGGATAATTTTTTAAAAAGTATGTGTATCAAATAAATCGCAAACAACTGTGATTCCGTTCCAGGAGTATTTGAGTCGAATGCTCGACGAAGCGACACAGTTGAAGAACCACATCAAGCAATCCAGCAAAAAGAACAACTGATCAACAGAACAACGTTGAGAAAAGAATAGCATTTTCCAGTATTCACCCCCTTGTTCCAATCGCGTTCGCCTGGAAGAACGATGTAAATTAATGCGATTAGATCCCGGTGATGAATGGGTGAAATTTTCGAAACAGTGTAAACACACGAATTTGATGTAAAGCTCGGTTGGTGAAAGCTCGGTGTAAATGAAACATTTCACGCACCAACAAACCTTTCGGTCGACCTAACTCCGACCTTCACACCGAACTCTTGTATTTGCCCCGCTTCGAAAATTCCACTCAATGCCGGGGATTATGTTGTTCCGTTTCATTTTGTTTTTTTTACAAAAATATAGCTGGAAATTTTTTCTGTTTGTCATTATTTTCAACCTTTGCTCTTCTCAGATTCTAGTATGGTGCTCGATTTGCTTGTTGATGATCTGGAAGAATTAAGATCTTTGATTAATTCGGCTATTAATATCGATCGATAATCTGAATGGTATTAATATTTTTCGAAGTGTCATATTTGCGCTGTGCTGGGCTTTCAAGTTCCTGTACATATTACGTTCTCAGATTGCACTGATGTAATTTCATGTGTCTCGTTTTAATCCATCCTTGTACAGTGCAGTCAGAGCTTATGCATAATAAGAAAAAAACCGCACATGTGTAAATATTGCTTTTCTTATCTAGCATTTCGTTGCTTCTGGTATTGAATGCGCCGTATAACTAATGACGCAGAGCTTCAATTTCAGTTGTTTTCGACCGCGGTGCACGAGCTGGACCAGTATTGAGTCACGCAATGTCTAAATCAGAATATGAACCCTGAGTTTCAGGTACAGTCGACTGTGCTGACAAAACATTCTCACCTGAAAATTGACAGTGTGTGACCGTGAGGCGCAACGTCATTTTCCCCCTTTATGATCCAGGAAAAAAGTTGATAAATTCTTATACACTAGCCAACCAATTGTGAACAAACTTTTATCAGGTTGGTTCAACCAACCTTCTCAATCTGTTCGCTGTACTCACCTTCACAATTCAGGCAGCAACCAGCAAACCGGAACAAGACAACGATGTTGCACTGTTTAAACAGTGTTGGTGAAAAAACAGCATCACGTGTCTTGCCCAGCAAGCGGGCAGCTTTTCTTGCTGCTGTTGCTGCAACGTGCAAAAATGAGATGAAGTCGTAAATCAACAAGTGCTGAAATAATGGAAACACACCGTTGTTGTATCTGGCTCCTGGTCCTGGCACCTCTTATAGCGGTTGGCGAGAGACTTGATTGCGTCAAAGTCGATGAAGGCGTCAAGAAATGTGTCGATCTCAACTCCACAGTTCCGGTTTCGATTTATGAAGGTTTTTTATGCGATTTTCACCCATTTTGTAAGAACCGAACAGAAAATTTATACATTTCTGCATTTCTCTTGCGCAGCCGTGATCAGCCACTTCTCGCACGATGACCTCACACTTCGTCGATTCGAGTTTCGCGCCAAAATCAATCGCGCTCATCATTCTCGTAGTGAATTCGATCTGATCGTGCAACATCCGTGCAAGGCGCAAATCAACACAAACGATCAACTGCAGCCGTGGTTCGGTAAGATTGTCGAAATCGCAAAAGTGTGATTGATGATGAGTAATCTTTTTTGTGTGCTGCACTGCCCAGTGTCTGCCACAGAACCAGGTGATCGGAGAAAATCGCTTTCGTCTTCATCTTACTTTTTGTGATGGGGATATTTCAAGAAACATACATTTACTGATGCCGCCAAATTTACCAGCGTGAAAGATGTTTCATGCAGCCAATAATCAAGTTTTGCATGTCCTGGCCAAAATCCGTGGCACCTGCTTGTTGATTTGGATTATCCTGAAGCAAAAAATCACACGTGACCAAACCGTGTCCGGGTTCGATCACCAGTTTGTTACAAAAATCACCGGTAATCGACGAATTACTCCAGGTTATCCAATCAGCATCCCGGACGGCTCCAACAGTGTCGAGTTTGTCACGCTGGCTGATGTTTCAACGCGAGTGCCCAATCACACCATCGATGACTGGCATCATTTCTCGTCGATATTGCGATTCGATCCGACCACTTTGTCACTTCACCAAACTGTGTTGAATGCTGAGAATGCATTTGGAATGCGCAGGAACGCCGTTGTCGGATATCTGCCTGATCGAGGTGATGTTTCATCGATTATAAAGGTCGATTTATACTTCTGACTTCCGGGAAGTAGAAGTCAAAATCCGGAGAAGTCACTACCACGCAGAAGTGCCCGGCACGGCAGTGATCGCTTGTAGTGATTGCCTGCTCCGCTCTGTCCATTGACCGCTACCTGCCGTCTACTGTTCTTGCTCTGTTAATGAGCTGACCGAATGGGCAGTCACAAATTTCTGACTGCTACTGCCGGGCAGTCAGAGTATAAACCGACCTTAAATCTTCGGCTTTTGTCGCCGCTTTAATTTATGGAAATGCGTCCAGAATATTTAATAATTGTCAATATTTGGCGCATAGACATCGTGGCATATTGTGGCGGTTACCTGCACAACGCTGAGAAGAGATGGGTGACATCCAATTGTCTGCTTTACAATCGGTCGAACCCCAATCTCAGGTGATGTTTCATGGCTGTTTGACAATGTGTGTCGTCTTTTCAATTTTATTTGCCCCAAAACATTCATATTTCTTTGTTGATATTGTCCCGTAGATGTTTCCAACCCAGCCCGCGAGTCAGAAAAACTGTCTAAAAATGTTTTGTTTTGTGTTTTCAGTTTCTCCATCGACAGTCTGTCTCACATCGTCGGCAACAAGGTGCTGCTCACACGAAGTTTCACTTGGCTCGATGAACCCCGATTAACGGATGAGTTCTGTCGTTCGCTGGTCGTTCAAGGTGATATGCACCTAATGTGGTTGGTAAATTCTGTCCTGATGACGTGTGTTTTTGGGCTAGGTATTGTCTCTTGTAGAAGCCCCAGCCTTATCATGCTCAATAAAGCACCTAGGAACACAGCAGAGGTTTGCCATAGTGTGCACAACTCAACCTACAGTACATACGGGGTGGAATTTATTTTTGAAACCGGTGTGAGCAAGTGTTGTAAGTTCGGTTGCTGTTCAACACAAACGCGAAATATATTTCAAGTTTGCACCGAACTTTCTCACACCAAGCTGTCTATGTCGAGTTTTATGCCGATCCTCATACCTATAACTCTTCGTTGCTGTTTCGGCCCGTAACGCCTGACAGCTTAGGTGATCCGGGCCAGTCGTCAGAGACGAAATCACCGGGTGTACACCCCAAAATGCCACATGCTCCAAGAGACTAAATAGTCCCATTGAAACATAAGGCAAATAACGTGCACTGGTCATTTTGCATTCAATGTCTGGGTTGCCTTGAGGGCTTAAGCTTGAGCCCTTGTGGCATTTTTGGGGTGTACACCCGGTGATTTCGTCTCTGACGACTGGCCCGGATCACCTAAGCTGTCAGGCGTTACGGGCCGAAACAGCAACGTGTCACTGGTCTTGCGCAAAGGCGTGCCCTCAAAGCACCTTTACCGTCTGACCAATAACATTGGTATTTCTTGCTTCAATGCAGCCCTCAAGGCAACCCAGACATATAACTCTTCGGATTCAAAAAAAAATACACCCACGGTATAGCTACATACTTTCGTTTCCACATGAAAGCCAAGATAGTCTCAAGTGTAGCCAAGGTCTGAACAATTCATGCCTGAGCCCAGCATCCTGGTAACAGGCCAGCAACACCACAACACATCCATTATTGCAGTCTCTACGAGCATTACATCCTTACCCTACCCGATCAACTTAAACCACCGGCAACAAAGTCCGTGGGTTCGTTCTTGGTCGATTACACTTTCAAATTGGGACCCAACTTTGGTCAGAAGCGAAAAGATTTTGCAGTTGTTGCTCATGGACCGAATATTTATGTTTGTGGAGGTACGTACCGGTATGTGCTTTCTGGGATTTGGTCATTATTCAAAAAGCTTTTAATACTTTTTGCTTCCAGGGTACGTAGTTTCGAAAATGGTTACACACACATCAGGCATTGGTGTTGATGTCACGGTGGACCCCACAAACACTTGTGTGCGATACAATAAGGAGGTGGGAAACATGAATGTTGATATTGCATGATTTGAGTGCTCGGCTGGGGGTGGTATCCGCACTCAAGTTCGAACGTAAGCTTGTTTTTTCTAATTCAGAAACGCATTATTTCTTGAAATCGTAATGAGCCAGCTTTTCCGCAGGATCCTGACGGTAGTTGGCAACCAGCCCCAACTATGAATGCACCGCGTGTCAATTTCACAATGGTTGTGATCGGTGATATTGGAATCTTGGCTGTCGGTGGCATGTATGGAGACGAGGTGAGCTTTTTTATGAGTCGAAGAACTTTCTTATTTTAAAAATAATTTGTTAAAACCTCGATTTCTGTTGTTCTCTACTGCAGGAACTGCTAACCGCCGAGTTTCTCTTGTTCTCGCGGAATAAATGGAGATGTGTGGGTGGCAAGTTGGAGACCTACGTTGACCATCACACGATGTTTTGGATGCATGATCCGCATGAGATCGGGTGTGTTTCTTTAAACTACATCTTTCTGTTGAATTGAAATCATCGCAAACCGGCATAAAAACTCAATTAAATCTTGGTCAAGTGAATTCCGCCATCCGCTTTTCAGTCCACCGACCGCACAACCGCCCAAAGTCCGATACCTGTCGCCGAAATCCAACTTCGAAGATTATTTCTCGGGAAAGGATAAATCCAAAAATCACAGCAAGAGACATAAACCACTGGGACTGATCGAAGCGCCAGTTGGCACTGGTGACTTATTGAGCAAGAAGGACCTGCAGGACAACGAGTTCTACGATAAACTTGTTGAAGTGGACGAAGATTTCGATCGAGACGATGACGAAGAGGATTATTTAGAAGAAACTGAAGAAGGGGATTATTTTGAAGAACTGTGGGAGCCTCAAGGGATCTTCTCGTGGCTTATTCAAAAAGCCATCATCATTATAAATCGGTCACCCATTCGCTCCATGGCGATCATTATTCATTCAATCGGTCACCGAATGGGATCAATGTTCGATGATTGGTTCGCTGATCCAAAGCAATCGATTCATTTTGGATACGTGTTCACAACGCATCACCTGCCCATTCACATCACGCTGTGGATCATTGTGATCGCGTTGCTGTTCAAATTCGTCAAGCAGATGTTTCAAATGGTCAACAGTGTGATGAGCAGAGTTGATTCGAGCCAAAGAATTGGACCACCAAGGCAGCGAGTAGTGCGGCCCCAACGACAACAACGGGGAAGACGAAGGCAGCAAAGGGACGAACAGAGGCAAGACTGGGAACACCCGGTGGCTTGGATAATGGGGCAAATCGATCAACTCGCGGGTGTTGTGATCAGAGCACCGTTTCGATTGACCGGATGGATATTAGGTAACTGCTTACATTTATTGATGCGTTTTTTCATGTTTTTCCTGACAAAAACTTTTTCCAAATAAATTCGCCAGGCTGTTTTAGCTTTCATGGTGTGGATGTTCAACCAGCTGCGAGCACTCAAACATCGCTACGATCTGCAACGATTGCGCCGCAACAAAACCACCAACAACACATCCAGGCGTGAAACATCACACAGCGCCAGTGACCTACCAGCACCAGTTACACACACGACCGAGGAATTTGTGTCAATCGTGCAACGTGGCATTGAATTCCATCAGAACAACGATCAGCCTCAAGCCATCTATATGTTTGAGCACGCCGAATCGATGCGAATGGGCAGTCCTGACTTGGTGAGAGTAGTGGCGGATGTTTCACTTTAATTTGCATCATAAAGATATCGAATTGATTATACAGCTCACATCGGTCGATACCAAGCACGATTTGGCCGCCTATCTTTACACCTGTGCAGTGGTGCTGTTGTGTGGTGAGAATCCGCGCAAGATATCGGTGAGTCGCGCAGTGATTTTTTCAAAGGAAACAGTTCTCCGATGATGGCCAGGTGCACCGCTTGTCTGTCTAAGCGGGTCGAAACCTCGTCATCAGTGTTTACAACAGCTCATTGATTAAAATTATGAAAGCGGTTCTCATCTCCTGCATCTGCAAGTCTTGTAATTGGACGGCCTTGCCATACTGCACATTTTCAGCAAACCATCATGCGACTTGTGTCCGAGTTGGAGCGCGCTCTTGGCCAAGACGGCGGACAGCGTTTCCCATTGCTGTATCTGCTGCGCGCTCGGAGAGCGATGGCCGTGGAAAGGTATACGACACACAAATCATTTCCTTGGTTTCAAGTTTCCATGTAAACCATGTTCGGTGTTTCCAATTTCCAGTTTCGACCACGCTATCACGCACTGTACCGACGGCCTCAATCAGCTGCACAACGTTCAAGCAGCCAATTTTGTGCTGCATGTTTCTGCTGTCAAATATCCGTTCAGTGATGATTTACCTCGACATCGTAAAATCATCCCTGAATCAAGGAAAGAATGTTTGGAGGTATACAATATAATTTTTACGCGGTGATATTGACAAAAGGTTTGGTATCTTTCTATCGTTGTAGGAGTTCTTGAAACGAATCCTTGAGGAAGCAACGCACCTGAAGAACCGCGCGAAGCAAGCTGACAAAAAGAACAACTGACCCGCAAATGCTTCGCTTGGGGCGGACTTAGGTTGAACACGGAAACCGGAACACGGAAATAATTTACATACAAACCAGTTTCGTGGATTTTCGTGCACGGAAATATTTCCGGTTTCCGTGTTCCGTGTTTTTTTATTTTCACGGAACACGGAAATATTTCCGTGTGAATAGTTGCTGTTCGCGTCAACACGCGGGCTTTTGACGTCAGCACGCTGGCTTTTGTCATCATCATTGCAAAAGCACCGTTTGCGTGCCAGAATCATTTCCGTGTTCCGTGGCACGGAAATATTTCCGTGTTCCGTGATTCTCCAATATATTCACGGAACACGGAACACGGAAATATTTCCGTGTTCCGGTTTCCGTGTTCAACCTAAGGCCGCCCGAAAACAGCATTATTTTGACATGCTACTTACAGTATGTATAGTATCTTCGTTTAGGTGTACACTATAGTATGTTGATTAAATATCGACATAGTGTTGTAACCCCATGCAGGCAAATTTGGAGCGGGTTAGGTAAACACAAATGTTTCACCCTTGCCAACACAGGCTGCTGGCATTCAACATTAGTGGTTCTGTATGACACAAAACCACGTGGTCTGCCATCAAACCGAAACGACTGATGTTTAACTCCAACAGCCTGAGTTGACAAGGGTGAAACATTTGTGTTTAACTAACCCGCTCCAAATTTGCCTGCATGGGGTTACAACACTACGTCGATATTTAATCAACAGACTACAGTGTGAGAGTTTTTCTTTTTTCAGCTAAAACAACTTTTGTACAGTCAGCCCCTGAGTTATGCTCGATTTCGTTGTTTGTGTGATGTATATAGATATGTATACATAGATTCGATAATCTTAAAAATTCAAAATCAAGGTGGGTATATGAACGATTTGTAGTGCTATTGATCGAGATTCTATTCATAGTCATTGATATATTCATATTTTATTTGTTTACATTTGTCATACATTTGTGAATATCACGTGCTTTCAAGTTCCTGTATAGTCAGAATGTGCGGATATCATTTTGTTCTTCGTGCTGATGTGTCCCTTCCCTCTACAATCAGAGCTTATCAATAAAAACAAAAACCTTCACACAAATCTTGCTCCATTTTATCTCTTGTGTTGTCACTTTTGACTTTCTGGATGCAAAATTAATTACGCTGGATTCGCTCTGAATTTCCAAGTACGGAAAGCTGCTTAGCATATGGTCAACTGAGGCCCGCTGTCCCTGACTATGGGGCGAAAATTGATTAAAAATTTCGTTACGCAGCATAGCCGTTGACAAACACGCGACTGCCGTGAGCTGAGATTAATGAGGATAAGTAATTGTACTTGGTCACCGTAGGGTAATGCCACTGACCATGTAATCAGCGCAAACACAGTCATTTTAAGACGGTGTATCGCAAAGTCTTGGCGGTATACCGTCTTAAGGTGACATGATACTAAAATAGTCTTGTGATGCATTTTTCTTTAGGTATATTATGCGGTACATGGACTTTATTTGCATTTACAGTGTGCATGAGTACAGCTTGCATCTCTCAACAGAACAGATATACATAGCTGTCAATCCTGAACCCTAATTTTCACCACAAAAGCAGTGTAACCAAAACAAAACGACAACAATATTCTCAAGCAAGCAACCTAAAAATGGAGCGAACATTGGCGGTCATCAAACCAGACGCAATCGACAAACAAAAGGAGATCATCGGGCACATTCGCAAGGCCGGATTCAATATTGTTGCGGTTAGTTTCATAGGTATTGTAAGAGTGTATGCATGCAGAAGCTCGACAATCAAACTGCGTTGGTCTGCGACACCGGCCTTTGGTCACGTGACTTATTGCATAGTATCTTTATAAATCACTCCTTTCGATGCTAGTCGAATTTTTGTGGTCTCAAAACTGTACATATGCATGTCAGATGCTAACATTTCAAAACACAGCTCTTGAAACCAGGTCTCGTATGATTAAAAGCATAAGAATCGATGACCAATTTTTATACGGGTCACACTCTCACTAAAATCCCAACTTTCAACTCCTCCCCCCAATTCAGCGCTCCAAACGCACCCTTGACCGAATTGACGCGACCGAGTTTTACAACGAGCATCAGGGCAAACCGTTCTTCAACGATTTGGTCGACTATCTGACCAGTGGGCCATCGTTCATGTTGGTGTTGTCCAAGCCGAGGGCTATAAGTGCCTGGAGGGCACTCATTGGGCCGACTAACACCGATACTGCGAGGGGGGAACAGCCGGGAAGGTGCGCTTCTCAAGAGGGAAGAGAGGGATTTCGTTTTCAAGTAGGGGTTATGTACCAAGTTGTTGGCAAGTTTTAGATATGGTCTTCAAATGCGATGTCTGGGAGGTGATATAAGACTGGTGTGGTGTCACACTTGATAATCGGATCACATCTGCGTCAGTAGCGTGAAACGACTCTTAAAAATTATTCTGCATTTTGATTTGACTTGGAGTCAATAACGTCAACCAGGGCAAACGTTGTTTATTTATACATAATGGGTGTCACCAAAGCACATATCCGATCTGATATCACCCAAATTTGATGGCCGCTCTGAGAGACCGCTGGTAGACGTAATTATTTTGAGTCGCACGACTATTTATACGTATATATGATATTCGTTTATTATTTTCTGTATTTACAGTTTACGTGCGTTGTACGGGACAACATCGCACAAGAACGGACTGCATGGCAGCGATAGCTTTGTGTCGGCCGAACGCGAAATAAAACTGATGTTCCCGAATAGTTAGTGTCAAATTGGCGGTTGTCCAACTTTGAACATGCATTTAACGCTCCGCACGTGGGTGCGTAGAATGGCTTTTTTAGTCGAAACTGATTGCAGTTGAATCGAAGCCGGTCCAAGATCAAATCCGCAATTACCTGGCGGTCGAGGTCAACCACATTCTGTCCACCGGGCTGGCGGAACTGTGCAAAACGAAACCCGAGGATCCACTGGTATGCGACGTGCAACAACCATTTTTTAGAATGTGGGGTTGCCTAGTTGGGGTTTAATTTGCCACTTTTGTTGGAATCAAACGCGGTCATGTCAATCTGGTGTTTATTTATATACGTAGATCACGAGATTGTTTTACCTGCCTATTTTTCAATAATTTTAACGCCGACTGGCTGAAATTGGGGGCATCTGATATCTGACCCTCAAAATTTCGAAACAAAAAACGTCACGTGACTGGTCAATCTTTTTTTACAGTTGTGGTTCGCCAACTGGCTTCAACATCACCGCGATGAAACGGATGGACTGGCAAGCAGCATGACACCGAATCGACGCAAACGCACACGGTTGACAAATGGAAAAGTGTGATGTTTCAGTCACTTGACGTGAACCGCAGCGCATTTGTGGCATTATTTGAGATACCATGTATTTGAAACGTTTTGTACGATTTATGGTGACAGACAACACGAAATAAAAAGTTCTCAGTGGACGGGAAAGGAACATCGGTTGAATCCGCATCGGATACATTTTATGACCACCAACAACTCTAAGAAACTTCACCACCGCGAAACACAAACAGTAAACAACAGCTGCCACGATAGATAACAAAAGATCATAGAAGTCTCGACTATCAACACATTTGACAACAAATCGATTCTTTGAATAACATTGGTGGTTGACAATGACAAGAATGGTCAATTTTATGATTTTAGCGACCCAAATGCAAGGCACTGAGCATTTGCTCCATATAGGCACCGGTTTGCGAGACATAGTCGTGTGATTGGGCCCTCTGACTGCCGTACAGCTCATACCAGTGTCGCAACTGACCGTAGTAATTCAATAGATTCTGTTCGTATTCAATCATGTTCGATGCATCCATCGGTTGTTGGTCATCAATCGGTTCGAATTTTCGATCAATCAATATGTCCAAATCGGTCAATCGATCACGAATAGGGTCGGTGAGCACGGGATTCGCTGAAAAGAACATCAGAATGGATTGAATTTGCCTTGCTTTACATGTCGTATTTGACATGTTAATGCTACCAATTTTGACCGGGCGTAAAATTTTTGACTGCTATTGGTCGCACAATGACTTTATAAGAATTGGTCAAATTTTTTTTCCTGAATCGTAAAGAGGGAAAGCGACAGGGCAATGACGTTTCGGTGCGCGATCGCACACAAAGAATGCAGTAACCAAAATGTTTCAGACCCGCAGCAACGTGGGTGCTCTGCTGGATTATTTTCAGATGAAAATGTTTTATGAGAGTCACAAATACCACAGTGGTTAAGAGTGACTGAACGTGAAAATCAGGATTTATTTGATGAATTCTTATATGGTCATTGTGCAACCAATATCAGAGAGCGACCCTTACGATTAGGGTTAGAGAGATGTCGGGTGTCGGCTGTCGGGTGTCGGGTGTCGGGTGCCAAAAAAGTGTAGGTGTCGGGTGTGGGGTGTCGGGGACCCCCAGATGTCGGGTGTGGGTTTTTTGCGCCCCCCACCCCCGACAGCCGACACCCGACACTTACGGTTCAAAACATCAGTATTGCTTGAGAGAAGAATTTTGAGAGAAAATTTTCTTCGAACCAAATGTTTCCGAAGACGCAGAATATGGCATTTTGGTGTTTATTTCGTGTGAAAATACTTGAATTCAGTAACTTGAGCCAAAAAATTGCACTCATGATGCTAATGAGCAAAAATTTGCCTGTTTTTGGTCCAAAAACAGGTGTCGGGTGTCGGGTTTTTTTCAAAAACTAGATGTCGGGTGTCGGGTTTTTTTGCAACTGTCGGGTGTCGGGTGTCGGCTTTTTTTCTGAGATGTCGGGTG
Source organism: Rhynchonema sp. JSB1_4 (assembly GCA_030248065.1). NCBI lineage: Eukaryota > Metazoa > Nematoda > Chromadorea > Monhysterida > Xyalidae > Rhynchonema > Rhynchonema sp. JSB1_4. Next base: position 49,962 of record JASAMV010006544.1, read on the forward strand.
TCGGGTACTTCCAGATGTCGGGTGTCGGCTGTCGGGTGTCGGGTACCCCCCGACCTCTAACCCTACTTACGATGTTTGAACTTAGTGGCACCAGTAAACGCCGAAATATCAAAAAATTAAAAAAAGTCAGCAACCAAGTTCGAACCAACCACCAAGTTTGACACCAGCCATGGTTGCTTGTTCTGAGCATGGATTGATAAAACAACACGAAAGAGGCCAAAAATATGAAAACCGTTCAGAATCAAAAAAGTGCAAAAGCTGAACACTACAACTAACGTGACGAGACGACATCCTGCCACAATCGCAATACTTGATCGCGATTGTACGCAATTGTGTGTCGACCACTGTCAATGGGCGGTATTGATTGAAGCACAGGTAACGAAGGTAACGGTGGTGTCTTGACTGGTTGGGAAACATCAACCGCGTCAATCGATGCTGTTGTGGTCGTTGGGGCCGGACCATCTGCATCTGTTGCGCCACTCACACCCGCCACATCCGTTTGGCTCGCCGAATTTGCTGTATGAGAATAGAAGGTTGCTGACCGCCATTCGTGTTAGTGCATTCGCACTCCGACGAATACCTGGTGCACCGCCAGCCTGTGAAAACAGGTCGAAGCGCGCGCAATCCAAAATAAACCACGTTGCGCAATCCATATCAGAAGTTGCGCTTCTTCGATGAAATTAACGCAATGAAGTGATGTGGTTGATCTAACTTACCACACACGACCTGCGGTGGTTGGGTGTCACGCAGCACAACAGTATAAATGGCACGTAGCTCGTCATCAACCTGCAACACCAGACAGATCAGAATGTGAAGCAACAAACGTTGTCCTATCATGAACCAGAGGTACAACGTAGCTGTGGAAATGGATGTGCAATTCATGGTACGACAGAACACAAAACTAAAGTGAAGAGTCCTCGTGTATTCTGCGAGCATGGTTTTCTTTCGACCAAATGCAAAAACAAGGTCGGAAGTGGCTTTCCAAAATGGCAAACAAAGCGAAGCAGTACAATTTTCGCACCGTGAATTGTCCTTTCTGTTCAGTGCCGCAAGCAATTATTGTATCCCACATAGCCCCGTTAGTATTTGCTCAATTTTTCCCCAATGCTTTTGTCAGACAGATGCATCGTTGGCACACATGGTCAGCTGGCTGATGTTACACACATGCATGTCCTACATACAATATCTTGAAAAGAGTTCTGCGTCGGTTCTCGCCAACTGCAGGAAAAAAACTGCAACACGTTCTCAGCAAATTTGATAAGAACAGAACCCAGTTGTAAGTACCGGGGTGTATTTTCCAGATAATCACAAACGTTTCAATAACGCGATAAAAGTCGGTCGATGAGTTGACAGAAACGGTAGATAGTCTGTCTTCTTCGCTCTTCGCGATAATACACCGAAACGGTAGATAAATCAATCTGGTTCATTCAGTTCTAGATAAAAAGATCGAAGCGAGAAATCTAAACTAAGAAACCCATATTTGTGAGATGAAAAGAGCACCACCCCCTTAAAATGACCGCTGTTGTGACTGTTCATCGGTTTACTTTAGATGTTTCCTGTTTTTTTTGTCGTTTATAGTAGTCTTTCCTCAATTGTTCCAACGTCGTTTGCTCAAAAAAGGGTTGAATGGTTGAAACACTCATGGCGTATTTGAGCAGCAACATTTATTGAACGAAATTCCAATTACAATTTATGATCAGTTCATTCTTACCTGATCGACTCGCTGTGCGAAACTGCCCGGCGACATACGATCCTCGAGCGGGGCCGATTCGTGAGATACCGATTTGGTCGCAGCTATCGATTGGTCGGGCCCATCTTTCTCCTCCTCCGCATCGTAATTGCCTGCCTTCACGAATTCGGCCAAATCGCGATAAAGTTCGAGCATGAAATCCGGTCCAAACGGCATCATAGCAGACGCTGGCGGCGGAGATCGGGCTGGTTGCGGCTCTGCTGATTGTGCTGCCGCTGCTTCCTCTTGTTGACGCTGAATATCATAGATTTTTATCAATACATACGATCAAATCTGTTAAAATTACGTAATATCGATACCATTCGGTCTTTACAAATTATTCCATCCCCTCCAACCTCCATGTCCTGTTGTCTGCGTTTGCGCTGCACCCCCACCGGACATCGCATGCGATTGTCGCGCATAAACGGCATCTCGCTCGTGTCCCATTGCGTTTCGGCAATCTGAATGATTGACACGTGTTTGTGACATGTTTTTCAGTTGAATTTCAAACTTGTCAGTCACGCAAACCTCTCTCCACTGAAAGAAGTTGACTTTATTTCGTATACTGATCAAATCACGTCGATTGTACCGTCGGCATCGTTTGCCGAATCGATTCCATTGTTGATGTTGTGATGGCGGAGTGGCGGACGTGGCTTTCAAACCCTGCAATTGGTGAACCTTTGATAGCAGGGATCGTCCGTTGTGATAAACAGATTCAAAGTCATACATCACCAATTCCTGATACGGAACAAAAACACGTACATCGCTGCTATCATGTAGCCCGTCTTGACATTGATCTTCCCTTTATTATAGTAACCGGGGCCGGCGAGTGTGGACCGGTGCACCGTAGTTTTTAGCTACGGTACGCTACGGTAGATTCCCGTGGCCCGGTAGATGATCTGCAAGCAATGGCTGCGCACGGAGACCGCTATCGGAATGTCGGTTACGGTATCTATGCTGATTGTGCTGGAGCTACCGTAGCCAAAAGTTACAATCTACGCTCCACCCGTCCACACTAACCGTTCCCCAATAACCACATGCACCTTTTTCTGGTTTTTGGCACCACCAGCGTTAACAGTGGTCATGACGTCTCCCCTACCAGACTCGATCGCTCTGTCAATCACCAGAATGTCGCGTGTCGGTGCCGAGTTGACAGCAATTGACGCATCAATGTTGTTGTTGGTGTGTTTCAGTGACAACAACACATCCCGGTCGTATTTGGTGGCCGAATCGATAATCGGTTTCTGCGAGTGGTTCGATGTTCGGAGCCAAAACCCGGCTGTCCAACAAACAGCACACGGCTCTGGCAGTTCTGCACCGGAAGATCTCTCGATACAAAGTCAGAGAAACGATTCACGAGCAGTTCTGCACTATCATGACCAAAAGCTCACACACGCGCGCCACCCGAAGTGGACACATTGTATTTCCC
>JASAMV010006546.1:0-26321 GCA_030248065.1 Rhynchonema sp. JSB1_4
TTATGTTTTTTCGTGTACGGCCTTGGATTTCTGGTGTCGACTCACTTGTGTTTCTTCGTGTCCGACCTTGGATTTTGGTGTGGACTTGTCGTGCTTCTTCGTGTTCGGCCTTGGATTTTGGTGTGGACTTGTTGTTTTTCTTCGTGTCCGGCCTTGGATTTTGGTGTGGACTTGTTATGTTTGTTCGTGTACGGCCTTGGATTTCTGGTGTCGACTTACTTGTGTTTCTTCGTGCACGGCCTTGGATTTTGGTGTGGACTTGTTGTGTTTCTTCGTGTCTCTCCATGGATTTTTGGCATGGACTGTGTTTCTTCGTGTGCGGCCTTGGATTTTGGTGTGGGCTTGTTGTGTTTCTTCGTGTCTCTCCATGGATTTTTGGTGTGGACTGTGTTTCTTCGTGTACGGCCTTGAATTTTGGTGTGGGCTTGTTGTGTTTCTTTGTGTACGACCTTGGATTTTGGTGTGGGCTTGTTGTGTTTCTTCGTGTACGGCCTTGGATTTCTGGTGTCGACTTACTTGTGTTTCTTCGTGTACGGCCTTGGATTTTGATGTGGACTTGTTGTGTTTCTTCGTGTCTCTCCATGGATTTTGGTATGGACTTGTGGTGTTGCTTCGTGTCTCTCCATGGATTTTTGGTGTGGACTGTGTTTCTTCGTGTACGGCCTTGGATTTTGGTGTGGACTTGTTGTGTTGCTTCGTGTACGGCCTTGGATTTTTTGTGTGGACTGTGTTTCTTCGTGTGCGGCCTTGAATTTTTGGTGTGGACTTGTTATGTTTCTTCGTGTACGACCTTGGATTTTGGTGTGGGCTTGTTGTGTTTCTTCGTGTACAGCCTTGCATTTCTGGTGTCGACTTACTTGTGTTTCTTCGTGTACGGCCTTGGATTTTGGTGTGGACTTGTTGTGTTTCTTCGTGTCTCTCCATGGATTTTGGTGTGGACTTGTTGTGTTTCTTCGTGTCTCTCCATGGATTTTGGTGTGGACTTGTAGCGTTGCTTAATGTGTCTCTACATGGATTTTTGGTGTGGACTGTGTTTCTTCGTCTGCGGCCTTGGATTTTGGTGTGGACTTGTTGTGTTCTCCGTGTACGGCCTTGGATTTCTGGTGTCGACTTACTTGTGTTTCTTCGTGTACGGCCTTGGATTTCTGGTGTCGACTTACTTGTGTTTCTTCGTGTACGGCCTTGGATTTCTGGTGTCGACTTGCTTCTGTTTCTTCTTGTACGGCCTTGGATTTTTGGTGTGGACTAGCTGTGTTTCTCCGTGTACGGGCTTGGATTTTTCGTGTGGACTTGTTGCGTGTCTTTGTGTCCTGCCTTGGATTTTTGGGGTGGTCTTGTTGTGTTTCTCCGTGTACGGCCTTGGATTTTGGTGTGGACTTGTTGTGTTTCTTCGTGTCTCTCCATGGATTTTGGTGTGGACTTGTGGTGCTGCTTCGTGTCCGGCCTTGGATTTCTTTTGTCGACTTACTTGTGTTTCTTCGTGTACGGCCTTGGATTTTGGTGTGGACTTGTTGTGTTCCTTCATGTACGGCTTTGCATTTTTGGGGTGGTCTTGTTGTGTTTCTCCCTGTACGGCCTTGGATTTTGGTGTGGACTTGTTGTGTTTCTTCGTGTCTCTCCATGGATTTTGGTGTGGACTTGTTATGTTTCTTCGTGTACTGCCTTGGATTTCTGGTGTCGACTTACTTGTGTTTCTTCGTGTACGGCCTTGGATTTTGGTGTGGACTTGTTGTGTTTCTTCGTGTCTCTCCATGGATTTTGGTGTGGACTTGTTATGTTTCTTCGTGTACGGCCTTGGATTTCTTTTGTCGACTTACTTGTGTTTCTTCGTGTACGGCCTTGGATTTTGGTGTGGACTTGTTGTGTATCTTCGTGTCTCTCCATGGATTTTGGTGTGGACTTGTTATGTTTCTTCGTGTACGGCCTTGGATTTCTGGTGTCGACTTACTTGTGTTTCTTCGTGTACGGCCTTGGATTTTGGTGTGGACTTGCTGTGATTCTTCGTGTCTCTCATTGGTTTTGGTGTGGACTTGTTGTGTTTCTTCGTGTCTCTCCATGGATTTTGGTGTGGACTTGTTGTGTTCATTCGTGTCTCTCCATGGATTTTGGTGTGGACTTGTTGTGTTTCTCCGTGTACGATCTTGGATTTTTGGTGTGGACTTACTTGTGTTTCTTCGTGTCCGGCCTTGGATTTTGGTGTGGACTTGTTGTGTTTCTTCGTGTCTCTCCATGGATTTTTGGTGTGGACTTTGTTTCTTCGTGTCCCACGGCCGTGGATTTTGGTGTGGACTTGTTATGTTTCTTCGTGTACAACCTTGGATTTTTGGTGTGGACTTGTTGTGTTTCTCCGTGTACGATCTTGGATTTTTGGTGTGGACTTGTTGTGTGCCTTTGTGTCCGGCCTTGGATTGTTGGGGTGGTCTTGTTGTGTTTCTCCGTGTACGGCCTTGGATTTGGTCTAGACGCTTGTTGTTTTTCTTGGTGTACGGTCTTGGATTTTTGTTGTGGGCGTGTTGTGTTTCTCCGTGTACGGCCTTGGATTTTTTGGTGTCGACTTGTTGTGCTTCTTCGTGTCCGGCCTTGGATTGTTGGGGTGGTCTTACTGTGTTTCTCCGTGTACGGCCTTGGGTTTTGGTCTAGACACTTGTTGTTTCTCTTGATGTACGGCCTTGAATTTTTGGTGTGGACTTGTTGGCTTTCTTGTTGCCCGTCGGTGGGTTTTGGCTCTGCTTTGTCAGTATTCCAGCTTGTACGATCGTTGTTTTTCGGTGTGGACGTCAAATCAATGACGTTTATGCGGTCGCGGATGCCTTGTGATCGTGAAAAACGAGAGCAACGTTCTTATTTTGCTGGAACTAAGGTATGATCAGAAGCGTGCATCATGTTACGGTCAGCTTGATTCTGTGGTATTCGCGAGCATCTACGCGTTTGGGACGTGCTGCTGTTGTGGTTGCGGGGGTCGGGGCGCGACGGGGTCACCACCCACACAGCCTTACTACTGGCTCAAACCTGCGGATGGCACTTTGAGCTCACAGATCGCGTTACCCAAGACAATCAGAGACAAAGCGGCCGCCGAGATGCACAATCTGTTAAGCAATTTCAACCTTGCAAGAACATCACTAACGGTTTCCCGTCGTGCTGTGTTTACTTCTTTGTTCGGTTTGTTTCAGACTCACAAGCGTTGATCTTGTCGGTTGTCAATATTTAGTTAACTCTATTGGACTATTCAAAAACTGATTAGCGCATTTATATTTCCGTTCTATTCGCCTTCTTCTTCTCTTCCATTCTTTTTCGTCGCATTTTCTGCCCTTTGTCCGATTTATGTTCGAGTTATTTAATATTCTGGTGCGGCGTCTGTGTTTATGCTAATAATAATAACCGTACCTGCTGAGCAAGCGATTGTGTGTACCGTAAAACCTTATAAAACTCCCATAGTGTTGATGTGCAATGAACATTATAACTCTTGACAAGCTTTGTTTTTATTCATTTGTGTAAATTTTAGCCGATTGTAAGTGGAAATGCGTTTGACGCATTAGAACGCGTTGCTGGAAGAAAAAAGCGTTGGAAACGAGGCCACGATGCGGTTAAGAGCAAGGTGAGTTGCACCATTGATCGAGACGAACACAGAACAAATATTGGTAACGCGCAGCTTCATTTGTTCACGAAAGCACAAGACTTGGAGCAACTGTTGCAACTGTTTCTTTGGATTGAAACAAAATAATTAACCCCACAAACCATACTGGCAGCCCAAGTGATCATAACTACATGCCATCTTTGCTAGACACCTTTCGCTTTCTTGCAATCAAGACCCTGCTTGTGACTTGGCACTCCCGTTCGCAACAACTATTATAATCAGGGGTTCAAATTTTATCTGCACGCTTTCGCAAAGACCTTTACACAAGATCCGGAGAAACCCTTAAAAAATGAACATGGGTGTATTAATAAACGAAAATGTGAACATGAACGAACAAACGACAAAGAAAACGTACCGGCGAGATTCAACCAACCAAACTAATGAAAAGAACAAACGTAACGAGCAATGAAGTCGGCAACGGATGACGGTATATTGATGATTATCTGAAAAGCAGCAACCCAGTGACTGAGGGGATCAGTCAACGACGGCTGAAAATTTTGAAGAAATGTGGCGAGAAACTAGGTCTCGACCACGTGAGTTTAGTTTAGTTTTGAAGGCCGCAGTTGCAGCAGCAGAGACCACACTCTCTGGGAGCCCGTTCCAGAGGTCCACGACGCGATATGCCCAATACCCGGACAAGTCCGGACCCGCCCCATGAGCCCGACACAACCTGTGGGAGTGCCCTCGGGTTGGGCGGCCGGTGTCACTTGATGGAAAGAATGATTCCTTGGTTACGCCAGGTATGAGACCATGAACGACCTTGTACACAAGCACAAGACCGTTCACGGTCCGGCGATAAATTAGGGGGTCCAAATTTAGGACATGCAGACGCTGTTGGTAAGACAGTGTCCGCGTGTCTGCATGCCTGGTAAATAATAAGTGAACCGACGTTGAATTTTTTCAACGTTTTTGGCCAAGGTGACATTTTGAGGGGACCAAATGGACATGGAAAATTCCAGTAATGGACGAACGTAGGCCAAGTAGAGTTTTCTGAGGAAGTCGAGATTTCGACTGTGAAAGTTTCGGCGGATGGTCTTCTCCATTCTACTGGCGTCAGCCACAATTTTGCGAATATGTGACTCAAATTTTAAGTTTTGTTGGTCTATTAAGACAGTTACTGGGTTACCAGTTTTAGTTCATAATTTTAGTTTGAAAACTGGAAACTGAAATTACGAAATTGTGGACAGAAACCGACTGTGCTGTCAAATATTTTACCCAAATACCGAAACATTTCCCGTCTGAAATATCCGAGAAACTGTCATAGGCTATTTCGAACGAAGATTTGTCACTGCTCACAGTCTGTCAAATTCTTATTGACACGGAGGCGGACTAGAAATCGGGATCGTGGGTCGGGTGCCCCCCGACACCCACACTTTCAAAAATACACGACTTTAGAAAATAAAAGCCGACATCCGACTGCTGGAAAAATACCCGACACCAGACATTTTTTTGACCAAAAACGGGGGAAAATTTTGCTCATTTGCATCATTAAAATTATTGGCTCAATCTACTCAGTTAGAAGGGCTTAGACCAAAATGAACACTGAAATAATAGGGACCCTTCAATTTCGGTCGCGATACCGAATATTCTCTAGCGGCAGAAAGGCTGTGAGCAGATAAACGCGGAAATTGGTTAGCAGATAAACGCGGAATGGCAGATTTCTGCATTCCGCATTCCGCGTTTATCTGCTAACCTTTGCGGAATGGTGCACGCAAACAGCAACTGAGAGGTTTGACTAAAAGCATAAATTTACTTGCAGAAATGCAGAATTCCGCAAAGGTGAGCAGATAACCGCGGAATGCGGAATGCAGAATTCTGCCATTCCGCGTTTATCTGCGCACAGCCAAAGGGGACCAAGAAACCGTTAAATAGTCACTATCTAATCGGTCACAACAAAAATGGTATACCTACTGTATGACGTTGACGTAGCGCAACCGGTTAAACGGTTGATATAGTGGTTGAAGGTTACGGGTTCAAGGCTGGTTTCAAACTTATTTCAACGTTAAGTTTATTCCTCCATAATGCAACTGCCACTAGGAAAATGCTTTTCATGTTTTTCACTAAAAAAACTTGCAACAACTAAAAAACATAAAACATGGATCCGACCGTCTAGGGGTATTTCGCGATTGTGATCACGTGACCTCTGCAGATCGCCCTCTGAAAATAAACAACCAATAATCATTTCTTGGAACGAAATGGTTGTTTTTGTATGATACAAGTTTTTGGAACGTGAAAACGGACTACTATTGTACAACGCATGTTTTACGACAATCTATGCGCAAACGTAAAAACATTTTGAGCACAAAAACTGGGCCGCCTTTGACAGAAGGTCGCGCTTTCAAACGGGATAAAGGTGTCCATTAAAATTATAAACCAGACCATGAAAGTACGCTCTGATAACACTTCTTGCCCTGTTCAATCGCGTTGTCTGATCTGTAAAGCGAGTGACTCCTCCTTATGTCAGACGTGACAGCCAGCGGGATGCTCTTGACGGAGCAGGCAAATCGCTTGAAAGAATAATCCCAACAGCTTTGTCAGAATAGTGGTGCCATTTGGAGACCTCTGGGTTATCTCTTGGTATGGGGCATGCGGCGCAGTAGTTAGAAGCCAATACTTGCTCTTTAATCCAAAATAACAAGTTTCACCATCTTCGAAGTCACGGTTAGTAGTGTATCACATTATTAAATGTCACGTGACCAAGGGAGATTCGATCAGATCACCAAATAGGTATGTGTACTTTGATTATCCGCTCTCAATATCACGTTTTACACCGAACAACATTAAACACACGGTTTCACAACAATGAAACATTACGTTACATAATTTACACTACAAAGGGAAGATCACCCATATCCACTAAATTACAGTCAATGGCATTGGTCAACAATTTGAGTCGTGTTTCCATCTCAATGTCAACCCACGGTTGGATCCAGTCACACAGCGACACCCACAACACTCCGTCCTGAGTGGCGTAGCCTGAAATTCAAGGGCAGAGTGTCTACTCGCCCATGGTGATGCAACTACATACACAGGAAAAATAAAAAATTTAAACAGGAACAAACTCATAAATTGGAACAAACTGGAACAAACGCGGTCCTTATGTAATGAAAAATCCCCCAAATTGTTCCCGTTTGTTCCAGTTTGTTCCTTTTTATCTTCAGTTTGTTCCTGTTTATCTCGAGTTTAATGCAGTTTGATTCCGTTTATCTCTGTTTGTTGCAGCTTATCCTGTTTATTTCTATTTGTTCCTGTTTATCTTTTTGCGTATACGGATTATTCAGTATTTCTTGAAATGCGAAATTGAGAGCCAACCAAGTGGACCCGAAACTGAAGAACTGAAACGTGATTGTACATGTACAGTATCTGTTATCAGTTAATCATGATCTGTGCGGTGTGTGTGCTTTTAGTGTATTTGGTCACGTCATTTTCGCATTCACGATGCTTCGACATTTATTTGTGCATTTCTACGAAATTTACTTGACATGTCCTCACTTTTTTAAGTTCGTCGAAAATGGGTTGCACTAACGAACACCAAGTCCCAAAATATCGCCAATACAATAGTCAAGCGAATAAGGCGTAATACAGAACCAAGCCGATCCCCCCAATGTTCGCGAGCTATAAATGTTTCAACGTTGGTGTGTTGTGGCTTGTTGTTGCTCACGCACTCAACCGTGTTTCCCAAAGTACTCTGCCAGATGGATCCAAGACCCTAATTTTTTCTACTTTGCCTGTGTCTCAGCTTTCGGGTTTTTGAAACCAGAAACACAATGCATGGTATAGGAAAATCTTACGGTTTCGGACTTACATGCTTTGTATTTCGGTGATGGGTTTTTTCCAAAAACCCAAAACACGGTCAAAAAAATATAGTTTGAGTTTCGGGTCAATCTGGCCGAGCCCTTACCTGACACCAAGAACAGATTCCTCAACGTGTCCTCTCGACTTTTCTCAATGTACACCCCACAAGCTGCGCTCGACATTTGCGTGTAGTAAGAGTTGTGGTCGTTGGCTTGGTGCCAATCGGCCGTCTCCTGCGGAAAATAGCGGCTTTGTGTTTTTATGCACGTTTTTTGTTGTTCAAATATCGCTGCTTAGAAAACCGCGGCAACTTTACATTTATTAAAGCGGGAAACCGTATATCTCATGCTTGCTTTTTTACTACGCAGTTAGACTGTTTATGTCCAACGGTCACAAAAACAACGATCAAACGAGATAAACCACGTTAAAACTGTCAGAATTTATCTTTGAAAAGTTGCTTTCAGGAACAAACGCGAGCTTGTGCCGACTTACGCTCACCCTTTTGATCATGAAAGGCAGTGAGACTGAGACAAGAACCAGCTCGCTGACAGATGAAACCTTTGTGAAACATTTCACACGTGGCTGTTGGTTGACGAGCTGGTTGGATTCCCCACCAAATGTTCTGCCGTTGCCTGATCAAAAGGGGGAGCGTAAGTCGGCACAAGCTCGGGTTTGTTCCCGAAAGCAAATTTTTAAAAATTAATTCTCACTATTTAAACGCATTTCATTTTGCTTGAACGATGTTTTTGTGATCACTCATCGTATATAGTCACATTTTATTGCGAAAGGCCGGATTCTGAGAGCATGCGATATCCGGTTGCCCGGTTTAAGGACTTCAATTAATTAAAAAAGTATAAACCACGCAAAAATGAATCGATTCCAGAACTGATTTCAGAAACGCTCTGCGAGCCTTTATAAGCGAGTTCCGAAAATCCGAACTTCGCACGCCTCATTTGACGTCCGATGTACTTCGCACGCCTCATTCTAAGCGTACTTGATACGCCGCATCATATATCAGCATGGTACAAGCCACTGCAGATGTCAGTGGTACATAATACACGACTGAACTTGGCACGCCTCATTTGAAGTGGGGCTGACTTTCGTACGCCTCATCTGACGTCTGATGTCTTTCGCACGCCTCATTTGACGTCGGATGTCTTTCGCACGCCTCACTGTACGTCGCACGCCTCATTTTGTGTCGATTGTCTTTCGCACGCCTCATCTTGGCTGATTTTGGCACGCCGCAGTGTACTTGGCACGCCTCACTGTACGTCGCACGCCTCATTTGACGCCGTTTGTCTTTCGCACGCCTCACTGTACGTCGCACGCCTCATTTTGTGTCGATTGTCTTTCGCACGCCTCATTGTACGTCGCACGCCTCTTTTGACGCAATTTGTTTTTCGCACGCCTCATTTGAAGGGCTGTACTTCGCACGCCTCCAACCGAGTCACGCTTAAGTACTAACCGAGTCACTAATTCAACATGTATGGTTCCCAGTGCTGGCTGTAAATAAACCTTGCGAAGCACGAAGCTCTCTGCATGCTACGTAGTTAAGTCAAGTTGTTGAATTTTTTAATGGTTCCGTTTCAGTTACGTTGATTTATTATCCAGCATCATGCACTTAACATGACACACGAGCCACGGCGGCAGATGTTCGTGATTTCGCGCATCCTTACTGCTTAGCATCTTCACTATTTACTTCATTCTGCGACGCATCACCCAGTCTATTCTGCATGTGTTGCCAGGTCTAGGTCCTCAGATGTTGGAGGACAGGCAATTTATCAAGAAGAAAAACACCAAAAAGGACCACATTTCACCTTCTTCCCAGCCAAACCGCCGTTCGTATTTCTGTACGCCAACGGAGCGCCGGGCGATAAACTTTTCAGTTCAGTGATAGAATGTCATACCGGGCATGGCATAGGGCAGGTACTATAATCTTTTCGTGAACTTTTTTTATCAATAGCAAAATAAAACCTCTCAAATTTAGAATTGGGCAATTCCTACCAGAGTTTTCCATTTAAAGCCCACGGGCTCTATTCGGGAAAAAATAGAAAATCGGCCTTTTTGTTTCTGACACTTTACCCAAGAAGAGCCCCGGGGGCTCTATTCGGAATCGTTTCCAATTTGGGGTTTATGCGTAAATTTTCAACATTATTGTGAATGACCGCTAACGGTGTTGAACTTTGTCACAATCGCCTTGTGTGCATTGAAAAGCATGCGTGATTGGATTTCAGAGCAGATTCGGCTAAAAAATGAAACATGATTTTTCCCAAATTGTCACAATTTGATTTTCTTATCATGAAAAACAAGAAAGTATGGGGACATTACATTGGGATATAACGAGAGGAGTACAATGTATATCTGTGTGTACCCATAGGTCGAAACGGATGCACATTCTGATGGTCTTTCAAGTCAGAATGTTGAATATCGACTTCAGTTTTCATGAGCACGCATGCAGGTTTGCTTGAGCATATTATTTTTATGAATGCATTGTGAGACAACACGACGATAAATGAAAAACGAGTAGACCAAGTATCAAATAGAGGAGTAAGAACAAAGCTTGACCAAGCATTTTCGATTCTGGTGTAATACGATCCGGGTTGCGCAAAAAAAATGTTTTACGTAATACGTTATTACTAGTCGGGACCCGTGCCTACGGCCCGGCTACAGCGCCGCGCCCGTGCCGTGCCCCCCCCCCCCGAAGCCCGTTAGCATACCCAAAGCTACCCGTGAAAATTGACCCGTCCGCCCTACCGAAGGGAGGGGGCCACACATATACATACATACATACAGTACGTCTTCCTGTTTTAGCAGTATAGACGGTTTGCCTGGGAAAGTGCGACCGCTACGCACACAAAGACAGTGTCTGAGACAAAGTAAGCGAATTTAGGTTTTGGGTGCCGAACTGACCGGTTTAGAGAGGTTGCTACGCCCACCATTTTTTCTGTCTACTTCGGCTTGTTAAGGGTTCTTCTGGCCATTTACTGCACATGAGCATTTTTCCTGTGAAAGGCACAATGCACCCGGCTTGCTACGGTAACACTAAAATGCATGATTATGACTCTGCCCAGAAACCGTCTATTTATATGAATGATCTAAAACCAGGTAATAGCTAATTTAATTGCGCATCTTCTGATGAGGTCAATAACTTGCATAACATTGTTATTGGTCGCACAATGACTAATGGAGAATTTATCCAAAAGTCAAAGGATGGACCCTGATTCAGGAACTGCCACGCTCAGCCGCTGTTAACCACTCAGTTACTTGTATTTCTCACGAAACATTTTCACCTGAAAATAACCAGTAAAACAACCATGTTGGTGTCAGCTGGTGGTTGTTCTGCTGGTTTATATTTTCAGATGAAAATGTTCTGTCGGACATACAAGTAGCTTAGTGGTTAAACAGTAGTTGAGCGTGGCTGAGCCTGAATCAGGGTCCATCCTTTGAATTTTGGATAAATTCTCCATTAGTCATTGTGCGACCAATAGAATCTGCAACAATCTGACCCAAAAAGAATGTTTCACTCCACTTCGTCGAAGGCCGATTTTTGACTTGATTACAGTCGGTTACACAAAAGTTTGCAGCGGTCTCCTAAAACTGTCATCAGTTCCTTCTAGCCCAGACACCTCTCTACAATTATGCCATTTGAGAATCCCTGAAAATGTGCTACGAGAGAGAGAGAGAGAGCTACGAGCTCCGCGAGAGCTACAGCTACAATCCGTGACGAATTATGTGGCCACTTTGCAACGCCAACGCGCGCTAGCGCGCGCGCGCGCCAGGCGTTATGCACATAAGCATAAGGCGGTCGGCTTGATTTGTGGTTTCCGCACAGAGCAAATGGCGCGCGCGCCGCGCGCGTTTCGTTTCAGTTTTGTCATACGTCCAAAGGCGGCAATTCAAACGTGCGTGCTACTTGCAGCGACTGGAGCTGTTAAAATGTGCATCACATGGCGTCGGGCAGCAAGTTATGGAAATAAAAACGGAGAGCAATGTGGGTGGATCTGCAATCACCCAATGACCAATCACACATGCAGAGCACCCTTATGTTTGCCGCCGAAACAGCTGAGCAGGCCACCACAAAACGCAAGCAGCAAACCAAATACATACACCAGATGCTGTGATGTTTTATTTTGTATTGCGTGCTTGTTTTTCATCATAATCCGCATTGTCTGTCAGTCGTGTGAGTGAAGTGTCTGTTCATTTCTTTTCTTCTGGTATGGACGTGTTTCTTTTCAGCTTTGCTGTTTCAAATCCAATACGGAAAAAAGCACATCAAAGATATGTTGTGTGACATGCATCAACCTGCAAAAACTTTGTGACATGCTAAACAAAAATAAACGGCAAATAACTTGTTCGCGCAAAATTCAAAACTGATTTCGCGTGTTTTGATAAATTGCGAACTTATTGCATGAACAAGCGGTCGCTGTTACTCATTCCATATGCATCCTGTGTGATTATTGGAAAACGGCGCGCGCGCGCCGCGCGCTAACTTTTCCTGTTGCCAACCTACCGTACTCTTGCAGATCACCCTATACTTATGTGCACAACGCCTGGCGAGCGCCGGCGTTGCAAAGTGGCCACATAATTCGTCACGGACTGTATACGGCATTCACAAGTTGAAACCCTCAGCCCCGCTCACAGACACGACCACGCACTTACACCGTGTGCCAGATGGATACCGTGTGGACATACAGTACGTTTCACGGGAAGGGGTACCAATAATCGTAATCCGAGTACATACTATTATTTCCTAGGGTATACTATTATTTCTGCGTGCAGTACTTAAGCAACGCGCGCTTATTCCCTTAACCACTGCACTAAGTCACACGCGTGCGTACTCGGGTGAACTGTTATTTACGAGTGCGGCACGCGTATGGGAAAGTGCAGTGGTTAACGGAAGAAGCGCTCGTTGCTTAAGTACTACACGCAGAATTAATCGTATACCCTAGGAAATAATAGTATGTACTCGGATTACGATTATTGGTACCCCTTCCCGTGAAACGTACTGTACGTTTGTCTTTGCGTCGCTGGCTAACAGCGCATGTTTATCACGGCTCGCTGAGCTGCACAGCGCTAAGGCTCAGGCCAGGGTTGCTCAAAAACACTTTTCACATTCTTTGGTTTTTTTTACCCAAATTCAAACGTTCATAGAAAAGTTGCAACGGTCTCCACCAAAACTATCATCCGTTCCTTATAGCACAAGCACCTCTCTTCAACTTTCCCATTGTGGACCTTCTGAGTTGTGTGACGCGCGCAAGTTATGCACCTTACAAGTTGACACTTTCACCCAACACGCATAGAAACACGATTATCTGCCAGCTGGGTCCAGTGTTGACATAAGCACAATTTTGCGTTTGCTGGGTGGCTCGCATGTTTATACAGAGCTGTTACTTTTATCAACAAACACCGCATATGTCGACGCTGATGACTAGTTTTGCGATTAAAAACTCTACCCCCGGGTAGAATTTCGAATCTAAACCGAGTCGAAATTGACACCAGGGGCAGAAATTTTTTCAACGGAGCCCACCTGAAGCTTTTATTCTGGGTGGCTCTTGTTCGGAATTTCACGGTACTTTGTGGCAGCGATAACGCACCTCAATGCCTAAGGCCAGCAGAATGATTTTCTGCAGTCAATAACATAAACTTTCACGCAAGCGACACACATGTATCAAGACAATCTGCCGCCTGATTTCGTCCTGCGCGTCGCCTACGAGAATCCCGAGACACCTTATCTGACCAAATGTGGTTTCGTCACAAACATGCGCGTTACGGACAGATGTAGATGGCCGGGAATGGAAGTGGAATCGATTGATATCATTTTGAGAACGGCGCGTGTGCCCTTTGTGCTCGTTGACGCACGCCATCGCACGTACATGCAAGTGCTTGGTGACGTTTCAAATGGCAGTGTGCACACGCTGATTAGTGGGTAAGTCGGTCAATGAGTGGTTATGTCGGAATTCTGCAACGAATGCTTTTGAAAAATGTTTTCAGCTACATAGGTCTGTAGTTTTCAAATAAATTCATGTGTGCTTCCTCAGGTCCGAGCTGTTTTCACAAGAGGGGGTAAAGTGCCCAGCCTTTGTTAAAACGCTGTAGTCACACTACGCCAGCACGAGTCTGCTTTCGAAGCTTGCAGGCTGGTAAAACATTCAGCCGCGGCGCTGCTGATTTGGGAAATGTGACATGATGAAGAATGCAACATGGTGGCATGATGATTTTTTCTTTCTTTTCGTTTGGCATGCACAACACCTCCGAAATCTGGCCCGTGTTGATTTGCCTTTACTTCGGGGCCGACGGACTTCCGTAAAGCTACGCGCAAACGCGACCTTGTATACTTGCAGCGTCGGTCATGCAACCGCAGAACGTCTGAATTGCACGCCATCTTATCCGATCTCGAGCTGGGCCGAGAGTACGGCCGTTTTGAGCACTGACCACGCGCCGCGTGATTTAATGTATCAATCGACAACGTTCTTGTTCGTCTACGGTCATTGGTTGTGGATGGCGTTGCTCGGCACCTACTTGCTGCTCAAACTTTATATGTATGCGAAGGAAAAGGTACGTATGGAGTTTTTTGTCTAGTTTGTTGATGATGTGGTGATGGAAACCCACTTGGAGACCGTATGTCTACTTGGGTCGTGCGATACTGTTGATGCTGTACATGCCTACCTTGGGTATGGACAAAACAGCGGGTGCTGAAGGCAATTATCTTTGTCACTCGTCTTTGGCTTGGGATTGGGCTTGGCTTGGGCCTAGGCCTGCACTGCGCTCAGCGAATATAATCAATTCGTGCGAGTGCTGTCTTCCGAAAACCGCTGCTTTGGCCCCGCTGTTTTCTCACCCCTCCCCCCCGCTGTGTTTTTTCCGTGATATAGTAAATTTCCAAATTCGCTGCCGCACAGTAAAGTACGTCCCATAGTTAATGTCAGGTTCTAAGCCCGTGTCAGGTTCTAAACCCGAAAATCAACTTGTGAAACATTCAGACAGCCAACACACACGCAGCTTGCCAGCCAGCCAGGCAGCTGCGCGAAATGTTTCAGAACCGCGCATGGTTGGCGTTCGGGCTTATAACTTGACATTAACCATGTGGCGTACTTTACTGTGCGGCAGCGAATTTGGAAATTTTCTATACGCCTACCTTGCCATCTTTTGTTGAAAACATTTTTAGTGCACGAAAATGTTCAAAAATTTCAGCACTGCCGCGCGACCAAATCATTCACCCAGGCTGGTATCGTCGTGATCACCTGTTTCTTCACTATGCTCTTCAGTGGCTTGTATAAATCGGGCCTACTTTCCGGTCTGCTAATGACGCAAAAAGTTTATCAGGCAGGTTTTATCGAGTCTATTTATTACTTTTTTAGGGTGTCTGAGCGCCAGGCAAAAGCCACAGCGCACAACACGCATAGCACAGCACTTTGATAGCATAGGTGAGGTGTTATCTAACTGAGAGGTTTGTTTCAGCTCTTCTTTAATCTCAGCTTGTCCAACTTCAGTTCGACGGTTTCTCCGAGTTCATCCACCTTGTCGAGTCAGGCAGCATCAGAGTCATAATCCACACATACATGTTGGACAACCTCAGACAAACAGAAGCCATCGCAAATCGACAGTTAATGGCAGCGATGCGACAAAATCCGCCGATTGTGACGAATGAGCGTGATTTTGAGATCAATGTCGATCGATATCATAAATTGATCAGCAGAGGCGAAGCGGCGCTAATCGAAAACGAGATCACGACTCTGATTTTGGAACACGAACGTTGCGGAATTAGACGACTGGTAATTTTGTGGCGATTTTGTACTTCCAGTCCCGCTGGGAAATCACCACCAAAGTAAATATGTATATATTACGGGCTGTTTCAAGCTTGAGGCGGGCAACTGCTGCTTGCTTACGGCTGTCAACTATGCAACTCGGCAGATGCAAACTTCGTTTTGACTGCATTTTGCGACCAAGCTGGAAGTTTGACCTGTGTAAAAGTGTTGTCCCCCACCACTGCATGAACAAGTGGGAAGAATGTATATCGCGCAGCTAGTTATTTAAAATTTGTGCTCATAAAACTGTGGTTCAAAACAAGGGGCAGCTCAACCGCAGTTATGATATCGAGCTGCTGGCCTGGAGGATTAAAACTTGTGCATCGAGTGTGCCGTGCAGTGCACTAAGAACCGGAACAAAAGCTCCGAATGTCTCAAATCGTGCCAACTCCTTCTTTAGCCCCTGCCAGAGCTCAGCAAGCAAGAGTACGGGCTGATGTTTCACCCGAGTGTGCCAAAGCCGATCATTGAGCGCATCAATTGGGCCATTTACCAATCAGTCCGGCCAGTATTGTACGTGGTCAATCGATATGAAACTCAGTTGACAAGTGGCATAAAGACTTGTGATGAAACATCAGAGGGTTACGTCGATGACCAAACTGGGGGACCGTCTCAGCTGCAAGTCAGCAATATATTTGGAATGCTCGTTGTTTTGTTTGCGGGGCACTTTCTGGCCTGGGCGGTTTTTCTTGTCGAATGTGTTTGGCGATCCGGACACTAGAAAAAATGTGGGGCTGCTGTGACATTTAGATATTATTGGTGATATTTGATTAAGATTATTCAAAATACATTGTGGTTTAAAAAAAGATTTGCATTCACGCTTGTCAGTGCCGAAGAAAACCCAAATGCCAAATGCAAATGCGCGCCAGTTCAATTGAGTTTGGATGCCAAGCAAGCAATCCACAAAGTCCCAATTTCCGATGGGCGCAACCGCAACCAAAGCTATTTTTGACGTGTGCAGACGGACATTGTATTTGAAAACTCCGACAAAGTAGCATTTGAATTTTAATTTTGACAGGATGTGTGCCGTTGGATATTGATATATTCGCTGCGCGCTCCTTGAAGGAAAAAACATCACCAGTTCACAAGACATAGTGTATTGCCGATTTTCGGTGCTCAATAGCATCCTTGTTAGTCAGGGCTAAAAAATTGTAAAGCACTGGTTTTGTCACAAAAATCAATTACTTTAGAAAACGTAAACATGGCGCAAAGCTTTTAGATACATACTGTACATATAAATAGATTGCATTTTTGCATTGGTACTGGGTGTGTTGTTGCTGGGTTTGTTGATGCGTGGGTCTCTTACACGTACTCATACAGTACCTACAGATCTCCGAAGTAGTTTGGGGTGGCCGGGGCCCGTTTAGAACCGATTGCCCCGCGGGGCATGCGGGTCGCGGGTGATCTTTGTATAAGACACAGGCACGCTCCGCGGGTGACCAGCCCCGCACGCGGACGGTGGGGAGCGCATAGGCCCGTGTGTAATGGAAAGGTCACCCGCACGACCCGCGTGCCCCGCCGCGGGGCACTCGGTTTTGGGCGGGCCTCTGCCCTCAAACTTACTCGGAGATCTGTATGCATGCGCTTTGCATCACGATTTATTGTCTACCTAGCGGTTAAAAGTATAGTCCGTTCATCAAATAAAATAAAATAAAATTAAAATGGATAAAACACGTCGATTTCATTAAAAAATCACAATTTAGGAGCAAAAATAATTTTTTTTCGGAACCTCAATTTCTCTTTCATTAGAACGTGGAGGAAGGAAACTGGTCAGCCAGCAGCATCACAAAGTGACATGAGCTGATGGACAGACTATACCTTGACGCGCTTGTACGGTACAGTCGTGTGCACGCGTTATCCGGCGTAATACGATATGGAGTACGTGAGCACGCAACTTTTGCATGACCACAAGTAACAATACGCTTTGGTCCGTGACGGTTTCGCGGCAGGATATCGTATTCGTTTGTTTGCGCCAGAATGTGGTATGTACGAACCAATCAACTGAAGACTTGCTTTATTGTCCACAGTTTTTGTTGGCGCTCAGTTACCAAAATGTTCACATAATCACAAGTGACAGGCATAGATATTCTTCGAACGGAGCCCCACCCGGAGCTTTTATACTGGATGGCTCTTGTTCGAAATTCCCCGGTACTTTGTGGCAGCGGTAACACACCTCAAAGCCAAAAGGCAGAATGATTTTTTGATGTCAATAAATGTAAACTTTCACGCAAGCGACACACATGTATCAAGACAATCTGCCGCCCGATTTCGTACTGCGCGTCGCCTACGAGCAACCCGAGACACCCTATCAGACCAAATGTGGTTTCGGCACAAACATGCGCGTCACGAGCCGATGTAGATGGCCGGGACTGGATGTGGAATCAACCGATATCATATTGAGAGCGGCCGGTGTTCCATTTGTGCTGGTCGACTCACGCCATCGCACGTACATGCAGGTGCTCGGTGATGTTTCAAACGGCAGTGTGCACACGCTGATTAGTGGGTGAGTGTGTGTGTGTGTGAGCTGAGCACTACAAGGATGTGTTGTTGTTCGATCCTAAAATTGGGGGTTTGCTACATTCGGTCACTGGATGAAATCTCAAATGAAAATGCGAAATTTTTAAGAGCGAGTGAGCGAGAAAAATCTCTGAGCTCCAATGGATATTACGTTAGAAGCCGACCTTTAAAAAATATTTTAGCAAACCGACGAAACTGTGTATTCATAATTTCTGTTCTCAAGCCTGAGGCGCGGTGTGGTCAGTGTCGTACTCATTCGTTGGCGGACGGGGTTTAGGCTCGCGCTGTGCGAGAGCCGTCCGATAGTAAGCCAAGCAGGTCTGCCGGCTGCTTTAGTAGGGCTTATACCAAAGTGGTCAACTCAAGTGGTCAGATAACTTCGTCAACTCACCCTGAACTGCAATGTTAGCGCTTTAGCGGCGCGTGCGAAACAAGGATGACTGTGCATGCGATCCCGCACAATGGTATGGTGTCAACACGCAATGAACTACATACTTTGAAGGTGTGGAATCAACGGTGGACACACAGGATCGTGCCAAAGTGCCGCATGTGCTGCGCTATTTTGACCAAATCTTCTTGTCCAATCACATGTGGCATATCTCGCGCTCATTTGTACACGTGCTTGATTTGAAGACAAGATTTGACGACTTGATCTGACGACAGTACCGCTATTTTCTATTTCCCAACCCTTTCCAGCGTCACACACGCAACAACCGTACGTCTGAATTGCACCCCATCTTATCCGATCCCAAGTTGGACAGAGCGTCCGGCCGTCTTGAGCACTGGCCACGCGCCACGTGACCTCATGTATCAATCGACAACGTTCTTGTTCGTCTATGGTCATTGGTTGTGGATGGCATTGCTCGGCACCTACTTTCTGCTCAAACTTTATATGTATGCGATGGAAAAGGTTTTGATTTTTGTGTCTTTTCTCGTTTAATTTTGTTTGTGATTTGGTAGTGGGTCTTTCGCCCATTCCTGAATAGTGGTAGTAGTGCTTTATTTCGTTTCAGACACACGAAAAGGGTAAACATCAACATCTGCTCGAGGCGTGACAATAATGATGAATACCTAGGTGATTAAAATTTAGCCGGCACAAATTACATAGAGTTGGTTTACATTTGCATGAATATAATAATGTAATACTATAATAATGCCAATATTACACAACTGACGCACAATATTTACACGCCACACCACAACACGATCTGAACATTGTGCAGTTTTGACTTTTCTTCCACATACAGTGCACCTTCAGCGCTGGACACCCATTTACAAAATTCCTGAAACATATACAACAAGTACAGTAGGCATTTCGACGTTGAAAATATTCCCAAGAGCAAAATAATGTCCAGTATTCCAGCACTGCGGCGCGACCAGATCATTCACCCAGGCTGGTATCGTCGTGATCACCTGTTTCTTCACTATGCTCTTCACTGGCTTATACAAGTCGGGGCTGCTTTCCGGTTTGCTATTGATGCAAAAAGTCTATCAGGCAGGTTTAACCGGCGCAGTTTAGTTTTTAGTTTAGTTAAACAGAAACAAATTTTGCCAACATGTCACATTTTAACTGCGACTTAGTCCGATTTTTCAAATTTGAAACTCTCCGCAATTTCAGTTCGACAGTTTCGCCGAGTTCGTTCACCTTGTTGAATCAGGCACCATCAGGGTCATAATCTATGCGTACATGTTGGACAACATAAAACAAACGGATGGGGTCGCAAGTCAACAATTGTTGGCAGCGATGCATCAAAATCCGCCGATTATGACGAACGAACGTGATTTTGCGATCAACATGGATCGATATCATGAATTGATCAGCAGAGGCGAAGCGGCGCTGATCGAAAATGAAATCACGACTCTGATTTTGGAACACGAACGTTGCGGAATTAGACGACTGGTAATTTTGCGATGGTTTTGTGCTTTACTTACACTGGCAGATCACCAAACTAAACAGAGTTCCAGCTTGTCAAACTTGAAAGCAAAAACAACGACTGCGGTTTTGAACTATATTCTCCGACTTGGTGAAGGTAAAAGCTTTGTTCCTGCTGTATTTTGCGATCCAAGTTTTGACACCAATTTCGAATGGCATTACTTATTGCATATAGCTGGTTCGTATCTGCAGGAGCAAGTAGCGCAAAGCTGGTTTAAATTTGTTATTATCAAACTCAGTCGGAGAGCATGGCTCAAACTTGGCTTTCCTTTACCCCAGCTCCATGCTGTGTGTTGACTTCAGAATTGGTGTCATCACTGACAATCTATGTCACGCACGCAACCGAAACAAAGAGAGGCAGCAATCTATCAAATTGAGCCAACTCTTTCTTTCAGATCCTGCCGGAGCTCAGCCACCAAGACTACGCACTGATGTTTCACCCGAGTGTGCCAAAGCCGATCATTGAGCGCATCAATTGGGCCATTTACCAGTCTGTCGAACCGATGTTGCACGTGGTTAATCGTTATCAACTACAATTGACAAGTGGCATAAAGACCTGTGATGAAACATCAGGGGATTATGTCGATGATCAAATCAAGGGCTCGTCTCGGCTGCGAGTCAGCAATATATTTGGAATGCTTGTTCTTCTGTTGGTGGGGTTTGCCCTGGCCGTGTGTGTGGTTGTGGCGGAGTGCGTTTGGGAATCACGGCGTAAGAAAGCGATGGGACTTATTCAGCCCGCAATTCAGGCTCAGAAATTTCGGTACAGCTGGTTAGACCAATCTATGGCTAAGAATTGACATATGCTAGGGCCCGAATTTTTTTGGAATAAAAATTTTGAGCACCAGACCGCTAAAGTAGCGAAGTGTGTGCTCACTATATAGTGTTCGAGCGAAATCTGGAGCCTCAATCCATAGATCTCGAAGTGTTTTCGTTTTCATGTTCAATAAAAGATCTTACGTATAGCAGAAAAATGAGCAGCATCTTCGTTTTACGATATGTATGTTGTTCGAGTATGGCGATGCACTTATTAAGTTTTTTTGTATTTTGAATGTGGTTCTTACGCATGAAAAATAAAAAAACACGTGTCGTAAAGATCAGGCTTTTATTTCGTCTCCGCGGAACAAACTCAGGTCATTTTTGCTCTCAATTTTGAATTCAAACAGGCAGAACATAAATTCGCAAAAAATAGTTAAAACGGCGTATATCACAAACGTAGAACGATATTGCACACAATAATAACAGAACGAAAAACACAATCAAAATTATAATTATAATTTAAGGAGGGGAAGCTCGATGTGCATTATGTAAGCACTGGTAAGACCCAATGTGCAAACAAACAGTGAATCGGGAGTAAAATGAGTGAGTGCTCATGCAAAATACAGTCAATTTCAAAACCATTCATTAGCAGACCAAATCATCATATTGAAAGCAAGCACACAAACACGCAACAGAAATCACAAAACAAGCGATGCGTCTGTGTCATAAGACTGTTGCTCGGGCCACGAGGTTTGACAGAAACGACGTCGGGCCATGAAGTTATTGCCGGTGTAGGGAACCTGTGGGAAACATAAAAGGTGAGGATGTTTAGTGGGAACAAGGTGAGGTTCAAGGATTAAGCTAATTTTGTGCAACCCAAATTATTTTGTGGATTGGTCATGCAAATTTCTTTTTGCGTTATGGGTGCCTGTTTATGTCTCAAACAAACGTGCTCATGCAAGGCACTGCAAACTCACACAAAACCAAACTGATGGAAAATTTCTATATCAAATAATCGACTCTTCAGAGTCAGGTTGTGCGTTGCTCTTCAGTTTCTCTTTCTTTGTCGGTACTGCGAAGCCAAAGTCCTGGTTTGAAGCCGGATTATAATTATCGACAAACTGCGATTCATACAGTTGTTTATCAGTCGAATCGCTACCGTAGTCCGGCTTATCGGCTTCATGGTCTGAGCCGAGATCCTCGATCTCTACCTGACGGTCAGACGACATTGGCGGCGGTGGCGGGAAATTTGAATTTTCATCAGCCACATTTTGACTTTCGCGCTCTTTTCCCATCGATTGATGCTCCAGTAATCCCGACTCTTGATAGTCCAGTTTGTCCTCCGATAATTGACGGTGACCTTCGCGTCCCGGAAGGGAATCTGATTGTGAAACATAACGAGGATTGTCAGTTCCCGGTCTCGGCCTGGTCATCGACACGTCTTCCTTGTAACTCAGGGACTCCTCTTCGAATGAAACATTGTTGTCGTCGACTGGGGCTTCGTGGTCGTGACCGTTGTTCATCTCAACCGCACTCACATTGCTGCCGTGCGCACGCAGGGCTCTGAAATATTCGAGTTCACGCTTTGTAATCTAAAATCAGAGAATCTCTCATGCATGTGAATGTCATATCTCTTCGCAGTGACATTGAGCCTGCCAGTGGGCGTTTTAGGCAGGAGAGAACAGGCTTTTCGGTCATATTCTTGGACCAGACATGTAACCAGGGAACCGAATAGGGCCCGATTTTTATTGGGACAGATTGCTCAAGAACTGAACAGGTGCTATTCATTTTCATACCACACCTTGTTAGCACAAGAAATACTTTCGCGAAAATGTCAAAAATTTAACCACTCACTTCAACTCCTCCTCTCGTTTCTGGTACTCCAACACTTCGTTATCGATTTTCTGCTCAATCGATTCCGAGTGCACCATAAAGTCCGGCTCCGGTTCAGGGTCGGTTTGCTTGAATGGTTGATGTTTCAAAGATGAATCGAACTGGAAAATAACTTTGTTGAGAAAAAATCAAAGCATGATCTTATGAAAATATGTAGACGCACCCCTGAAGTGAGCGGCATTTGACGGCTCTGTAGGAACTGGTCCAAATACGACGGGTTGCTCACTCGTTGTGGTGCTACATGGCTGAGCGGTTTGGCCGGGGGTTGCGGAGGCGCTGGGGGGACGCGCTCCTGAGAGAAGAAAATGCAAAATCTGAAACAAAGACTTTGAATTTTCCAAAAGAAAGCCAATGGTTACCTAACCGGTTGCACATTCCAAGCTTCAAACTGCATCGCGTCACCCCTCGCTCGCTGCTCCATGGAGTGCGGTGTGGCACCACCACGCACTTTGGGTGGCCCCTGATCGTAAAAGGCCGGCGTGGTCGACTGCTTCAGAATCGACTGCAACTCTCGTCGGGGTTGTTCGCGTTGACTTTGCGTGTAGCCCAAAGAGTGCCGCCGATCCTTGGCATCGTGATAAGGCAGCGAATTCGTGTTGTAGTCCTGCCCTCTACTGCCTTGGTGACCGTGCACGGATCTGTGGACATCCTTCGGGTCGCCGTAAGGTTGTGTATAGTCGCCGACCGTGTGTAGGTGGTCCATTGAACCGGTTTTGAGGAAACGGTCTTCGTTTGGATCGTCTGCAAGCGAATGAAACGGACATTTTTCACATTCTGGGCTTAGAGCATTAGGCCTATAAATTCAGGCTAAATCATTCATGCCTGAAACGCACCCAAAGTTCTGCCTTGCGACTCGATCTGATGCAAATGGTCCAGCGACTGTGCCACTCTGACCGGATGCGCGAATCGTGCCGGCGAATGGTGATGGCCACCCGAGCGCCAGTATTCCTGTGATGTTTCAAGATGAGGTGTGTGAGTGTGTGTGTTTATGTCTCCATATACACAACTGCTTAGCATGTCAGCCGAGGTTTGCGGGATGACCTTGGTTTGTTCTGCCTGAGCACTAACTCCCAGCACTTTTACTATAGTCCAGCAACAGCTGACGCAGAATTTATGGCAGCCACACTGCCTGATTGGTAAAGCGGAAAATCCAGCGATAAGTTTGCCGGGTTTTAAACCGGAAGCTCACAGACCTTTTTTCTTTTTCTTTTCTTTCTTCTTCTTCACCTTCAGACTCTGCTTATTCAACACTTCGGTGCCTTCAAAAAGTTTTTTTCAATTTTTGGCTGGCAGTCTTTTCATATGATTGCCCTCTTTTGTGTCGTTATGCAGAAAAATTCATACTTTGGCCACTTCTTTTTCTCTTTCTTTCTTTCGCGGTCTTTTGCATGCTACCGTAACCCACAGTCGAACCGTTCCAATTTTCATGTCTGAAGCGAGCGCGCACGTTTTCCGCTTTACGGATCAGGCAGATTGACTGCCATAAATTCTGCGTTAGTTGTTGTCGGACTATAGTACAAAACAGTGTGTGTGTGTGCCGAAATTTCCGAATGAAACTGCGGGTAGTCGGTGATGGAAGTTAAAAAATATCACAAACGAATAAACCTATGCCCACTCACCAACGTGTCCTCTAAACTGGGCAGTCCACGTTCGGAACGGGAGCGTTTCAGTTCCTCTTCGCGTTCCCGCAACTCCCGAATCTCGACCGCGATCAGGAACTCACTCGGCGTGCTGAAGTCGTCTTCCCGGATGTCCTGTAACGCAAAGCTACCGTGCGTGCATGTCTTTTTGGGTCAGGTTTACGTGGACACAGGTTTGGGTTTAACTGGGCACTTTCTCTAAGCATTCTCTGACACTGTCAAGCACCATTCGGAGCAGCAGCTAGTGGTGTTTTATTAGGAGAGTGTAATATCACTTCTTTTTTGGTCAGGTGACCATCGCGTGCAATCCCTCCGACGGTGCATGTCAATGAAAACGTCAACTCATCAGAACTCAAGCCAAACGCGCCACTGCTGATGAAGAGCAAAAAATGCAATACAGGCTTTGAACGGAAAACCCCAATTTAAAACAAATCCACTGCCTCTTCCAACCTCAGGAGGGGGTTTCTTGTTTTCCGGCGTCACCCATTGCCCACCCTTCGGTTGTTGTTGTTTCCTGCTGCTCACAGAACGAGGCGTGCTGTTCTTGATGTATCGACCGGGCTTGGCGCTGTTGCCCCGAGAACTACGACGTTCGAGCGTGCTGTCTTGCGACACGAATCCGTCCAGTGCTGCGCCTGAAAATTCAAGGAGAACGTTTGAAAAAAATAAGCAAAGTCGTTGTTTCACATACACTGATTGATGATAGATTGTTTCTTGCTGATATTTTCTGCTAATTAGTTGGAAAGTCAAAATATATGCAGACAGTGTTCTATCCTGAGATTGTTTTGTCATTTAGATTTTTATGTGTGTCACGTTTTGCGTGAGGTTTGAAGGTGATTCACCCACAAGTAGTCGAAAACTGCGTGAATTACTCTCTGACGCTGCTCATTTCATTCCGTTACCAGTGCACGAACCGCAGCACGCGCACTGGTTCATTTCTGCAGGGTATTGCAACCATATGAGAAAAGGTCTCTTGTTTTTTTGCTTATGTTTCACGCGTTATTGACTCTCAATTTTTTCGAGTTCAATACTGATATCCAATTCAGCGGGAAATAATGACATAATCGTAAAACAAGTAGCGAAATAAACTCAGAAAAGATTAACCGCTGACTATCCGATAACAAAACGAAAAAATTTCGAACCCCTAGCTCACCGGTGTCGTCATTCAAATAACTGTTGCTGTTTGTCATGGTCAATGCTTGGTCACGGGCCATCCGCTCACCTCCGTTCTGATACCTCGGATCCGCGGCCTCCATCAGGGTCACATAGGGAACCTAAAAAAGGCATAAAAATCGACAAAGTCTGGATGTTCCAGGCCAAATCCTTCACCCAAGACAGGGTTTGCCAACCGATCTCTGCTGCATCTGATGCAGTCTCTGTTGCACGTGTCTGGGTAGGACAAAGCCCATAGCTGGCAGGGTGTCGGGATGGTGGCATAGATAGCACAGGAACAGGTACTTTTCGGTCTCGAAGGCGCTCGGACTCAACGACTGCGGGGTGGAGGAGCGTTGCTGTAGGTATTCGTGTTCTTTGCGTTGGTGGTGCTGCAATGTTGAAAGATGCCGTCTGTGATAGAAGCGTATATACTGTATAGGTACAAATTCTGGTGTCGGGAAATTTTCTCAAACTTAAAGGGCTTTTGTACGGATTGTCATCAAATATTTCTGTCGTTCAGTGCATAATCCTTTTCTATACGGCCATTATGCGCCGATACGAGTTGCCGAGGAGCAAACTTGACGTTTTTTCATGAAACCAATATACAAATCGCGAAACATTTCCAAGTCATGCCAACAATTCAAAAAAATGTTTAAGAATAGCACCATATACCTGAATATCCTTTTGAACCACGTTTAGCTCGAGCGGCTGTTCGGGCTTTCTCTGCAGGTCACTTTTAGCCTGAACCATATTGTCGTGCATTGCCATCGTGCTTCGCAGAATGTGAGGCAGATTTTCGTTACTTTCTTTCTCGCACGCTTTTGATGGTGCAGCCTGGAAAATAAAATCTGTTTTTTGTGTTTGTTTTTACAGAAAATCGCTGATTGTGCCGATAGACGAAACCGTTTATCAGCACAGCTACAGCTATGAGAGAAATTGAGGAATGTTCATTATCAACAAAAACGCTCTGCAACGCCAAATGATGCGAAGCAAAACAGCAATGGGCGCACCCCGTTCTTATCGTGTCAGTGTTGTGTCCCGAGTACAGCATATTACCCGCTGCTTGCGAAAAATGTGGAGACCGAGTTATTGTCAAAGACAGTAGCAAAATAAAGGAAAAAATGTTGCCTTCTTAGCAGTTAGATAGAAAAGAGCGGGTTTGAACAAAACACACACTAACCGTACATACA
>JASAMV010006547.1:0-80715 GCA_030248065.1 Rhynchonema sp. JSB1_4
CCAGTTTTTGGCACTTTTAGAAGATTTTTGGGGTCATTTTTTTCCAAAACCCCCACCCTCGGGTATGGGAAATTGTTGAGTTTTTGGAGAAACTCCCCTGGTATGGGAAATTTTTGATTTTTGGGGGTATGTATGGGAAATTTCCCGAAAATTGGGCTGGGTATGGGAAAATTTCGATTTCTCAACGACACCACTGGGCCAAAATGCAAAAAGTACCAATTTTTCGGCCAAATTTGCAGTATAATGCATGCAAAAAAACACCCTTTTTTCGGACCACAGGGGTACCTTGCAACCTCCCGGAGGCTGGGTAGGGGGTACCTTGCAACCATCTGCCTGCCACTACACTGCAATACCCAATACCCAATACTCAATTCAATACCAATACCAACCCACAATACCAACCAAAACCAATACCAGGCACTTCAGTAGTATTGATCTGGTATTGGGTATTGTAGGCCTGGGCACAATACCACTACCCAATACCAATACCGGCCCTGTTCCAATACCCACTACCAATACCAAATTGGTGACCCAATACCCAATACCAATACCGGGTGAGACCCAATACCCAATACCAGATCAATACTACTGAAGTGCCTGGTATTGGGTTTGGTATTGGGTTGGTATTGGTATTGAGTATTGGGTTGGTATCATAGTTTTGGCTGGGGGGTTGGGGGGGGGGGGTTACCCCCCTCTGAGTACTTACCTACCACAAAACCCGAGGGGGGGTTGGGGGGGTTGAGTACTTACCTCTCACAACTCCAAATCATACCTCTCACAAGCAATTTTATACCTTTTTAAGGCAAAAATCGGTGTTTTTCGACCTTATTTTCCCAAAAATCGCGCGCTCCGCTCGCAAACCCACCCATAATACCTATTTTTAGGCGATTTTCGGCGAAAATTTGGAAAAGTACTATTTTTACATCAATTTTTGGCCAAAATTGTATCACAAAAACGGTGTTTTTTCGCCTTTTTGGGTGACCAAAATCATACCTCTCACGCTTCCGGTCCCAACCCCGCATCATACTTACCTCCCACACATGGGCCTGCCACTACACTGGTTGGTATTGGTATTGACTGGCAGGCGAAAAAAAAGCCGGTTTTTTTCCGGAAAAAAACCGAAAAAAACCGTTTTTTTCCGAGACCCGAATACTTTTCCATTTATTTTTCCGTGGGTACCTTTTCGGTTTTTGATCGGAAAAATATCGGTACTTTATTCCAATTTTTCCAAAAAATTGTAATGCAAAACTGATAAGTTTTTCGATTTCAGTGAAAAATTGGCTCTAGCACAAAAATTAACCGGCCCAAAATGGGCCAAAAAGCGTGTAAACCAAGTGTTTTCGACTGACTTCAACACTCTTCAAGAGCACTCTCGTCGCTTCGAACAAATTTTGCACTGAAATTGTTATATTTTTCGAAATTACGTTCTTAAGTACTGGAAAAGTATTTGGAAAAAAACGGTTTTTTTCGAAAAAAAAAAACCGTTTTTTTCCACGAAAAATAAAAAACGGTTCATTATGACAGTATAGGTGTTACTTAGGGGGCTCTATTAATTCACTAACCCCTTTTTGGGGGGGCTCTATTCCAGGGGCTGTATTTAGCTTTTTACTGTATTGGGTTTGGTATTGCGTTTTTCTGGATTAGTATTGGGTATTGGTTTTGACCCAATACCTGGGCAAACCCAATACCAATACCAATACCAGGCCAGCTTCAATACCAATACCCAACACCAGAATTAGACCCAATACCAATACCAAACACTGGTATTGGTATTGGGTGGTATTGATGTTGGGCATTGGGTATTGTGCCCACCCATAATTGGTATTGGGTTTCACCCGGTATTGGGTGTTGGTATTGGGTCATCAATTTCGTATTGGTATTGGGTACCGTAAAAACCTAAATAGAAGGGGGGCTCTATTAATTCACTGACCCCATTTTGGGGGGCTCTATTCCGAGGGGCCTCTATTAATTCACTGACCCGAACCTGAAAAAATTGTTCCAGAAATACCCCCAAAAACCCCCTAAAAAGGGGTTTGAAAGGATGTTTTTTCGCTTGTAATCGCATTTATTCGTGTCGATTCGTCAATAAGAGGCGTATTATGTTCTCTGAACGAACAACAAACGTGCATAAATGTACCTGTGCACCACTAACAAGCGTTAATACACTACTGTATAGGGGATGTTACTTAGGGGGGGGGGCTCTATTAATTCACTGACCCCTTTTTGGGGGGCTGTATTACGGGGGGCTGTATTTAGGTTTTTACGGTATTGGGTTTGGTATTGGGGTTTTCTGCATTAGTATTGGGTATTGGTTTTGACCCAATACCTGGGCAAACCCAATACCCAATACCAGGCCAGCTTCAGTACCAATACCCAATACCAGAATTAGACCCAATACCAATACCAAACACTGGTATTGGTATTGGGTGGTATTGGGCATTGGGTATTGTGCCCACCCATAATTGGTATTGGGTTTCTCCCGGTATTGGTATTGGGTGTTGGTATTGGGTCATCAGTTTGGTATTGGTATTGGGTACCGTAAAAACCTAAATAGAAGGGGGGCTCTATTAATTCACTGACCCCATTTTGGGGGGCTCTATTCCGGGGGTCCTCTATTAATTCACTGATCCAAATCTGAAAAATTGTTCCCAGAAATACCCCAAAAACCCTTAAAAATGGGTTGAAAGGATGTTTTTCGCTTTTAATCGCATTTATTCATGTCTATTCGTCAATGAAAGGCGTATTATGTGCTCTGAACGAATCCTTCCCGCCCCTCCGGGTATCTTGGGTCAACTGAACTGCCTGTTAGAAAAATGTCGGAAATCTTTCCGCGCAACTAGAAGAAGCTCAAGTTCATCAACCTTGGCATTGGTATGGCCTGGCCAGAATTATGCCAGCAGTTGCTTTTCACAAAAAATACTGAGTGCCGCCACCCTGATTTTGCATTTTCATATTCATTTGGCAGGCCGCGAAACGATCGTTCGAATCACGGGCGGCATGAAAGTGAAGGCCGATCGTGATGAGGCATCGCCGTACGCAGCCATGTTGGCCGCGCAGGATGTGGCTGAGAAATGTAAAGCGGTACGTTGAAGATCGTTGCGGTTTATAGTGCTGTAGGGTTAGAGAGATGTCGGGTGTCGGTGCCAAAAAAGTGTAGGTGTCGGGTACCTCCAGATGTCGGGTGTCGGGGTTTTTGGGACCCGACAGCCGACACCCGACACTTACAGTTCAAAACATCAGTATTGCTGTGAGAAGAATTTTGAGAGAAAATTTTCTTTGAACCAAATGTTTCCGAAGGCGCAGAATGTGACATTTTGGTGTTTATTTCGTGTGAAAATACTTGAATTCAGTAACGTGAGCCAAAAAATTGCACTCATGATGCAAATAAGCAAAAATTTGCCTGTTTTTGGTCCAAAAACAGGTGTCGGGTGTCGGGTTTTCTTCAAAAACTAGATGTCGGGTGTCGGGTTTTTTTGCAGCTGTCGGGTGTCGGCTTTTTTTTCTGAGATGTCGGGTGTCGGGTACTTCCAGATGTCGGGTGTCGGCTGTCGGGTGTCGGGTACCCCCCGACCTCTAACCCTAGTGCTAAGTCTAGTAGTTAGTGTGGTAATGTGTAGTAACACTACGCCAACACGAACGCGATTTCGGAGGTGGCAGATTAGTGAAAAATTCAGAAGTGGCTGCTGATTTGGAAATCTAACACGTTGCAGAATGCAACGTGGTGGGTGAGGATTTTCTCTTTCTATTCGTTTTGTAAGCACCTCATCTCCGAAATCGGGCTCGTGTCGGCGTGGTTGCCTTTATGTGTTGTTTTTCTGGGTGTGTTCAGTGCCGCCAATGAATATCTTCTTGTTCGGTGGCATCGGTATTGTCGATCAACTTCCGATATTGATTCAGTTTCTTTCAGAGAAAAGTTTTTCAAACTGTTCCTTCTCTCCATAGTCTAATGTACATGAAAAAAAACTGGATTCTGTTCTGGCAAGACGCTGTTTGCCTCTGAGACACACGGGCTAACTTTAATTTCTATTGCAGCTGAAGATCAACGCGTTGCACGTCAAACTGCGAGCCACGGGCGGCACACGAACGAAAACACCAGGTTAATTTTTGTTTTTGAAAGCATTTTTCATCGTCCGACAGGCAGTGGCAAAGTAACGATGGTGAAAAGCCAGAAACGTTTTTCGAGTGGGTGCGGGTGACTAACTTATTATCTCAATGATTTGGGCATTGATGGGCAAGCATAAGTGCACCTGATCTCTTATCAGCATCAATTTGATAATTTGCAAAAAATTTTACAAAATAATCCACAATCGACCACAGGTCCGGGCGCGCAGTCCGCCCTTCGAGCTCTGGCGCGTAGCGGCATGAAAATCGGTCGTATCGAGGACGTGACGCCGATTCCGTCGGATTGCACCCGTCGCAAGGGTGGACGACGCGGTCGACGTCTGTAAATCGATCGATTGATAATTTGATTAATTGATGTAGCTCGTATTCTCCATCTAATTGTGTCGGTCTGACGTTTGGGGGCGGATGGTAAATTCGGAATTTTTCTTGTCGAAATCTAACTTGACCAAAAATCCGTTTCCGAACATTGACTGTCCGTAATGGAGCTGTGTGAATGGGGTTTTTCTTGTTTGTTATGCGAGAGACCTTTACCAGACGCTGCTGTTAATTGTTGTTTCCAAACCAGTATCGTTTGTTTTGTTGGCTGAAAGCGATCTATGCGAGAACCTTGTTAGGATTGTGTTGCAAAAATGGTGTGAAATCGCTGAAGTGGCGCGACCACATTCGCTGGATAAAATTAAAGATTGAACAATTAGGAGCTGGCTGTTTTGCGTGTTCATTGTTGCACGAGTGTTTGCTGTGGTTTCCCTTGCCGCTGGCTTTTCACAACCAGCTACCTACTTTGCTGCCTCTTTTTCCTCAATTTATACTTTTTTAATGCACCCACGATTGACTGTGTGGCCAGATTTCTTTCGCTCTTGAGCTTGGGCTTGAGTGTTGACATCAGTTGCATTGCAACGTGAGGTTACTTTTTGTCTTGCTCGTTTTGTTTTGTTTCTGACCTTTCTGCATCATGTATTTATCAGCGCATTTTAGCTTCAGCACGGGCTACTTAGCACCAGCCAATTAGTAGCTGAACATAAACGCTTCACGCTTCGTGCTAAAACATTCAAGCTCCATGAGTCATACGTGGCTTCGTCACGTGACTTCAAGTGCTACGTGCCGTGCGCTTGCATTTGGAATTATGCTCGTTTGTTGTTTTTATTGCGGCTTTCAACTTTTCCGTTTGGCCCACCAGCCAGTGGTGTAGCTACCCAGGCGGGGCGGCAACCTACTGTACCACCAAAAATGTGGGGCGGCAACCTACCTACTGTACCGGCCGAGCTAGGGGGGGGGGGAACAAAAATTCTTAGGTCTAAATATTGATGAAAATGTACACTAAAACGCTAATTTCGCGCGTAGCGCGCGATTTTTCGCCTATTTGGAGTGAAAACTACCGATTTTATACCATTTGGAGCCGAAAATCACAACGTACTGCACCATCCGCCCGGCGGCGACCTACCTACTGTACCAGCATGGAGCGTCAACCTACCTATATGTACCTACTGCACCTGGAGGGGCTCCCCCCCAGCTACACCAGTGCGTCCAGTCACGACGGTTCATAATTCATTCACGATTTGGTCAGCGCTGTCACTGGGCCGGCTCTCGCGTGCGTTTGTTGACATTGGCGGTGCGCATTGAGCTGATGATGTTGAATCACTCTGGTGCACAGCAGACACGTTGGCGCACCACTGCTGTTTTCTGATCAATCAGAATCAATCCGTCCGTTTTGTGCGGCAGGTGCTGCTGCAGTGCAGCCAAGTAACAATCTTTGACAGATGCACAATTGAAAATCTGCATTGTGCTGTGTCGTCTTCGGTCAGCCGTCAGCAGTTCATAGGCATTTGATTTTTTTTGTGTGCGGCAGGCAACAGCAGTACTGACTTTTTGTCACCCAGAACAACACTAGTTTGTTATCGATTTCTGTCTGTGAAGGCTGTGGCCACTTTTTTGGTGGCCCGTTTTCATTCCATGTCGTGGTTGTCATTGTTTTTGTCGGTTGCCAGGTGGGCGTGGTTCAAGCATTATTTCGGCTTGTGACATGTTTGATGCCATGTTCTTTTTTGTTGCCACCTCGGCGGGCGGTTTTGCTCCATCGTGGGACAGAACCGCAGGTTTGTTCCGTTATTGCATTCACACCGTGTATTTGTGCACATTGTTCCATCCTGTTTGTTGATTGCCGCAGTGTTACGTCAGAACGTGCTCACTGCCTGCCTAACGTGTACATTGGTACTGTATAGGGTGTCGGGTTTTCTCCAAAAACTAAATTCGGGTTCTTTTTTTAACTCGATTTCAAATGATCGGGTGTCGGGTATTTTCAGATGTCGGGTGTCGGGTACCCCCCCAACCCCAAACCCAAACTGTATGTACATAGGAACAGTATAACTGGAACTGGGCTGATTTTAATCTGGCTTTGGTTTCATTGCGTCTGTTGGCTGGCATGACCCGACGTTGCGCGCATTGCATCCAAAAAACATTTTGCAAACAGTGTATTGATTAATATTACCGTTTTTTTGCTGAACTTGGTTTGGTCTTTGGATGAACTTTGTGGACGTAAAGTACGCCACACGCTGTTCCGCATATGTAATGGCACTTGGGATCTGTTTTTCCAACTTGTTGCATAGTTTTCATAAGTTCGCGTCTTTTAACTGAATTGTTGTTGTTGATAGTTGCTTCTTTTTGTTTATCTGGAAGCCTAGACATGGTTTTGTTTGTTTCATTTTTTACTTCTGTTTCTTCTATCAGGTGTCCGGTCTGTGTGGAAACGACAAGCATGTCAAGATTTCTATTCGTTATACTCAACCTTTTTCATATTTTTTTCATATCCAACCCTCCATCATGCATGCAGTTTTCATGGTCATATTGAACCAATCACGCAGACACGAGAGCGAGGGCGTGCGCAGAATCTTCTTTTTTTCTGCAGTCTGATACTTGCTCCACTGTGTTATGTTCTGATTCAGGTTCCCACAAATTGGGTTTGGAATCGGAATGCATGTCTAAGAACGGAAGTATATTTCGCGTCGCGCATGTATTCAAATGTGTTGCACTTTATGCACCACCACAATAATGCGATGTCGAACAAAATTGACACGTAGTGGGGAGTGATATTCACGAGCGAGTGATATTCACGCTGTTTTTGTCTGTATATACGCGCTCGGCTTGAGTATGAATGAATTTTATCGATTGATTTCTTTTGATGGTGTCTCTGCATTCCTACGCTATTTTGTCAATTTTTAGCGACCATATTCACCCAAAGTTTGAATTGTGGTCTTAGTGAGGTGCGCAGAGTTCATCAAAATAAACAGTGTCACGTAATTCTGCTGTAGCTGATATGATAAGAATGCCTGCTTGTTTGTGTATTTTATGCCTTTACGCAAATTGCGTCAATTTTTGCTATTGTCCACCTGCTTGTGTGCTTAGACTTTAACTCTCGGTGCTTGTGGACTTGTGGTGCAATCCACGCAGTCGTCACCTTCGTTCCCGATGGTTTTCATTTCTTTCCGTTCATTGTTGTTCCGGTTGTTGAACCCAAACCAGTTTCTTCACCGAATAAGTCTACTTCATTAGGGTTTTTTTTTCAAATTCCTGGTGGGGACCCCCTTGGAGGGGGCAAAAGGACCCTTACAAAACCTTTTTCTCTAAAATTTAGCAAAGCAACTCAATTTTACAAAAAATCCCCATCTTTCCTTCTAGCCACCCCCACACACCACCCCCCCCACCCTAAATCATCAAATTAATAAATTCCGAGATTTTCCCCTTCCCCCCCCCCCCCACAACACCCACACCACCCCCACAACTTTTTTCACCCACACCACAAAAAAACAACAAATTTTATATACAAAAAAAAACTTTACTCAAAATCAAACTAAAAACAAAACAACAAAAAACCCACCACATTTTAACAAACAAAAAAAAAAAAATTTCCATTCATTTCCATAATGAGCAGATGCAAAGCATATCAGCATCGGTAAAAAATTCGACAACTCATCCGAAACTTTTTGAAGGTAGGTATCAATTGTGTCAGCAGATTAAAAAAAGTAACACGTGCCGGTTCGGCTTCGACAGAGCGTCATGTTGTGTTTGCTGTCTGTACGTTATTCAGTGACTGTGGCCACGTTTGCACATTATTTTCATCGGTGACTGCACTGTTCTGAGTGCATCGGTTGTTCATTTTTCAAGTGAATTGACATTCAAGTGAACTTTTCTGTCTTTCATGTTCTATCGTTCCTGTTTCTTTCTGTTTTATAATTGCCCATTATTTCTCACTGCAGTAAGTTCGCCTCTTACATTCGTCGTTGTGTTGCATGCATAATTACTCACTGCAGTTCGTTTTCGGTATCTACTTTGCGCAAACACAGCCAAAGCAAAGCGCGAGTCTGCCTGCAGTATCTGGTCAGATTCGACCTGGGCCCAAAACCAAAGTTCCTGAACATCACCGTTATCATGTGGACGGTGGCTTCTTTCCTGGTGGCGTGACAAAAACCAACTTCGTCAGTTTTTTCCCACATACTCGTACTGTTTGTCATCCGTCGCATTCCATTGTTTGGCGCACGCATAATAATTTAGGAACGCACACATATGGCATCAGGCTGCTTGATAGGGACATATGTAGGTTTGTTGTTTGTTGCCCAGGGCGACTTAGTCGGACCTGTCGATGTGTCTGTGTGTGTATATGTGTACTTTGCCACCGTTACGGGGCCGTAAGCCCATGATCGGCGCGGGCCTGTCTCTCTAGTTATATGTTTGGTACATAAGGTATAGTACCTACCATAGTTGTGCCTATGGCACCTAGCTGGCTTGGTTATGGCTTTCACCAGACTTAGGGTTGTGTTTATCACATGCTCATATGCATGCTGTGGCTAGCCATGCTAGGATTTTTACGCTATTTTGGTTTTGAGCGGTTCTACGAAGCTAGTCATCCAATGGTAGCCTCTCGTGTGTACACATGCGCCGTTCAGTAGTCGTATGTAGTCAGTGGTGCTTTCGAGACTTGGTTATTTATAAGTCACGGTCACGCCCAATGGCACAGGTGGTGAGTAATAGCCCCTCTTCGTAATTTTTAGTGGGTGTAAAATTAAGTCCCGTGCACATGATTTTGAGTTGAACGGATTTTATGCATCGTTCCGCGAGAATAAATCTGGGTGACCAACTTGTTTGTCATTATTTGCGGTTCTGCTCCATTTTCGATGTTCTCTTTGTATTTGTGCACCCATCATCTTGATAACTTTGCTCTTGATTTTTTGGATGGAACCTCGCCTTGTGCTCCTGGGCTATACTGTTTGGCTATAGTTGCACCTGCTCTTATTTGGCCGCACCACAAATATGGTGTGTTAGCATGCGCATCGACTGTATATTGATGCTCTGGCTTTTTACCTCAGTCTTTGCTTTGACGTGGATGGACTGCGCACTCAAAACATTCGTCCATATCGAAGCGAGTTTGCTTGCGTCATCGCGAGAAGATGTACCTCTGCTGCACTTGCATCAAGCTCACGCCTCACTCGACAAAATGTGCTTTTTTACGAACGTTCCGCTAGGAGAATTGCTTGAGTACTGCCTTGAATGTTTTTCTCGTTTGAATGAAAGCCCCTGGCGCCGGAACCCAACAATGACTTGTATTTCATATGATATGCCATTATCAAGGGAACGGGACAACATGCGCATTTGTCAAGACCCTGCTTGCTCATGAGACACACACACATACATGCAAGCTCACTGTTTATAATGCACAGTATTTTGACGTTTTCGTTTTGAAGCCTTCCGATCAATTTCCGTTTCCAGAATGATTATGGTCCTTATTATGTTTCCTGACCACCAAGCTGGCTGGCAGGATAGTGTTGCAAATGCCAGCTGATCAGTGATCATAAACATTCTCTCACCACTTCTCTAAAACCAAATTAAATTCATTTGTTTCAGAAATAAGAAAAAAATCAACTTACGGGAAGACAGTATTTTTCCACCAGATGAAATAGACGAAAACAAGTGGACGTGACATGCCCAAGTCCACGAAACGTCACCAGCACAACAACAACAACAACAGCCAGATTGTTGTTGGTCTGGATGAGTGCAGCAGCGGTGCAGCACCGTCCGGCATAACCACTGTGTTTGAGGCGGACATGGATTTGACATTGAATAATAATGCGAGCAAAATCTACGAATTGAATGCGGTTGGACTGGCATCGAATTCGAACGCCGCAGACTTTGATCCAACAACAACAATTAAACATCGTCAGTATGTGGCCGGCAATGGTCTGGAGGGAGAAACGAATGCGTCTTGTTCGTATTCCGATACTGATAGTAGCGTGAGGTTGGGCATTTCGGGCGGGTTTGTGATTTTGCGAAGTTCTTTGGAGGTTACGGTGCAGTGAAGACCGTCAATGTGTGGATCAGTGGATGTATGACCATAATGGGCTTTTTTTGGTTGCCTCTTGTTTCAACGTGCTGTTGCGGACATGTGGTGCACCAGATCTTCATCAGTGCTGATGTGCTCCGTATGCTAGTTTTCATGTTTGCTGAGAACGCTCGCAGAAACTCATCGTCAGCTCGTAGAATCGCGTTAACATCATGCACTAGATGGTCGGTAACATACCATCGAAGCCAATGGTCTTCCAAAGAACACATCTGGAACCACGCTGCTCAAAAATATATATTGTGAAATATCATACAGATCGGCGCGCTCCAACAAATCGTCATCCGAGCAGCCCCACGTTCGTTTCGACATTCGTGATTCATCGGTTCGAATCTGTTCGGTGCCGGGCATGCCGCCGCCCAGCGATGTCCAACTCAGACCCCAACAATCGGATGGGACCGTTGTTGATGTGAGTGCACAGGGGCGTAGCTAGGTCTGAATTTAAGGGGGTACCTGGACGAAAAGTCATTTTTACATAGTGCTTGCTCCATTTTATGAAACGCGTCGTTTTTATCCAGTGCTCGTTCAAAGCTCGGCACCCATCAAACCATGTGTTTTAATAACAGTCAAATCAGTACAGGCGCGCCACGCGATTTTTTTACTTTTAAAGTGTTCGAGAGTGAAAATTTTGTGATTTAAGTGTCCTTTTTCCTTCTTGTCACTTCTCAGAGGGGGTACCCCTACCCCTAAACAGCTGAGCTGGTACCTGTACTCCAGGCACCCGCTCTCCAACGCCACTGTGAGTGCACTCGCACTGTCTTGACTTTCTACGTGAACGATAATTCGAGGTTCACTGATGTCACCGATTTTCCCCAGACCATTGAAAATATGCTGTTCTGGTGTCTGGAAACAACCTTTAGTTGGCCGAAATCATCAGCATCAGTGAATGCTGAAATACTCTTCATGAAAATATGTCGCATGACTAGAGGCATACCGATCGGACACCTCTATAGGTTTGATACTGGCGCGTTGGAAATTCAGATAAGGCTACGGAGCCAAGGCATGCGCTATAATAACACTTTCACGACTGATCGCTGATCCAATACGATTCCAGGGGGCACAACAACAAGACAGTGATGATGACGATTCCGTTACGTTACGATCAAACAAGACCGATTTCGTGCGGCAAATGTTCACGTGCCAATGTCTGACGTGTTGTCCGTTCGGTCGACGCAAGATGGAGAGCGAGTGAGTTCTGGGCGTTGATGTTTCAACGTGCTTACTGCGGATTTGGAATAATTTGCGCCGCCCGTGTAGGTTTATGGCTGTGCTTGCCTGTGGGCTAAGGAGATCAAACTTGATAGAAATAAGCACTACCCATCATCAATGACAGTAAGTGTTGGCAAAGTAGATGACGCGGTATCCACTGTTCGGAAGAGAGTCCTGCGGCAGGATGGCAAATAACATAACTGAAGCCCAAATGAGTTCCCCTCCCCCCAAAATCCTGGGTACACTCCCCGGTATCTCCCCCTTTGTTGGCCCCAGAAGTAGCCATGCTGTACCCCAATCTAAGACTTACGATAAGCCGCCTGTTATGCTAGACGACCACTATGCACAATTTTTCACACGCCTATCACCAATAGTTCGTGCAGTTCTTTGTGTGTCAAACATTTCAGAGTAATCACTGTGTCATTTCGTATGTATATTCATGAATACTCACCTTTTCAGATTCCGTACCGTAATTCCCAACCATCGAATCCCACCCGACACCCCACCTCATCTGCATCCGAATCACAAATTCGCCTACAATCATATTCGCACCACCAAATACTCGCTGCTCACTTTCATTCCGAAGAACTTATTCGAACAGGTTTGTTCCGTATAATTCTGATCAAGTTCAAAGCCTGATTTGTGAAGGAAATATCAAAAAAAGTTGCTGACTATTTTCAGTTCCATCGATTCGCCAATTTATACTTTGTCTTCATCGTTGTGCTCAATTGGATGCCGGGGGTTGGTAAAAAAATTATTTCTTGCGAAAATAAAAGAAATACGCTAAATCACTCGAAATCAATCTGTAGATCGAAGCGTTCGGTCGCGGTCTGAGCGTGATACCGATTCTGTTCGTGCTCAGTGTGACGGCCGTTAAGGATTTGTTCGAAGATTATAGACGATATCGATCTGATCGCAAAATCAATATGTCGACTTGTCGTGTCTGGGACAGGTTGGTTGTGCAGCTGTGTATATTCGAATGTTATGCATTGATGGCCGCTTGTTAGCACAATCACGCGGATTTAATTTATAGGACCACACTTTCCCACCACAGTTGCACTTACTCAAAATTTGGCGATCTTTGAGTGGCTAACCGCGGAGAATAGATGCGTTCATTGATTATGGCAGCATTACTTTACATGCAACATGCGTGTGTTGGTTGACAGTCAAAAGAAACGCGTTACAGCGACCGAGTATCTGAAAATAAATACGCTGGGGGCACAGTGCGGGCGTCATAATGTTTCGCAAGTGGCATAAAGTTGATTATAATTTTGTCCTGAACGTTCTTCCGATTGCGAGACAATAAAATATCCGCCACATTAAATAGTTGCCTGTTTCTGATGGGCCGTTGACTTGAGATGTGGTGAGAACTTTCAAATCGAGTTTGCTGAAACTGAAAGCTGGCGCTGATGACAGAACACCGAACAGGGTGTAAAAAAACGGCGACCCTGTTTGCTCAGGCTGTTGTTCCCTTCACTCAGTATCAGTGATGTAGTTGGGGGGGGGTATGGGGGTATTACCCCCAACAGCTAGGTAGCTTTCTTGCTCCGAAACCCATACCCCCAAACTGGCTAGCAAGCTTTCTTGCTCCGGTCATCAAGTAAAAAGTGTTGATTTTAGTGCCAAAATGACCATTTTATGGGCCAAAATGGTCAAATTCGTTCAAATTTTCTCACACGTGCACGTTCTCATACGCATTTTAAGGCTTATTTTAGCATAATTTCGACCAATTTTTATACCCCTGTTTTTGACTTCTGGACCAATACCCCCCCAAATCGGGGTACCCGGCTAGCCAGCTAGCTTTCTTGTGCCGGACCCCTCCAGCTAGCTAGCTTTCTTGCTCGGACCAACTGCATCACTGCTCAGTATCATAACTTGTAGTTCAATTCCAGCATCCACAACAAATACGAGCGAACTAACTGGCGTGACGTCATAGTGGGCGATTTCATTCACGTCGGCTGCAACGAGATTATCCCGGCCGATCTGTTGCTGTTGCGTACATCGGACCCGTTGGGTTGTTGTTACGTGGAAACTTCGAACCTCGATGGAGAATCGAATCTCAAACAACGACAAGTTATTGGCTCACGGATGGATTATATGGTGCGTGGCAGTATTTTGTGATGTTTCATCGGACAATACAAAAACAAATAAATGGCGTTTTTGTGAAACATCTGTTGGTTGGCGTGTGTTCACTGGAAATGGCAGCTAGTCTACCGTGCTGC
Organism: Rhynchonema sp. JSB1_4; assembly: GCA_030248065.1. Taxonomy (NCBI): domain Eukaryota; kingdom Metazoa; phylum Nematoda; class Chromadorea; order Monhysterida; family Xyalidae; genus Rhynchonema; species Rhynchonema sp. JSB1_4. The sequence continues at coordinate 13,939 of JASAMV010006547.1, forward strand.
ATTGTGGCTGAAAGGTCAAGTTAGCATGCTAACACTTCCGGCTGGCTGATGCAGTTGCGCTAAGATGTGTCAGATGTTGGTGTTTGTTCGTTCATTCAAACACATTGACCGCAATAAAAATGAAGAAAACCACAACGAAAACTAGAGATCCTGTGAACAAATAAACTTTTGCCACAACTTTTTTTTGCTTTCGCAATGAATTTGTGATGCAGCTGAAATAGTGCACGTTTTCAGAGCAGCTTCTCGCCGCCCGATTTCAAATCGCACGTGCACTGCGAACATCCGAACAATCAGATCTACAGATTCAATGGTTTCATGTGCGTTTCGTTTTTTATTGTAGTTTTTTAAAAAAGAAATGCGTATCTATAGAATGACTATTATATATCAATTCTTTATTCGCTGCAGTCTGCACGATGACGCTGATGCCACACGTGAGCCAGTCAACAAGAATAATTTACTGTTGCGTGGCTGCGAAATTCGAAACACGGATTTCATCGAGGGCATTGTCGTTTATGCGGGTGAGTGAAGAGGCGTTTTTGTTGTCTGAATCAATGTGCTGTTCTGTTACGACAATGTTGTCGCTTCTTCGCTTTTTTGAGTTCCTTATAAGCTACTAGTGAGATTATCAGGCCCCAGAGTCGCAATAAGGAATGTTCTTGTTCACCATTGAAGGGCATAAAGAGTCTTCATGCCCTTCTATAGTGAAATCTGTCGGCCAACAGCGTGGCTAATGATTTATAGTGTTCTATTTGGACATTGCACACAGCAGCTCCTTATTTGGTGCTGCATTGCACCAAGCGCGTCCACAAGAACGAAGACATCTTCAGTAGGCGTTAAAATCGCCGAACCATTGCTCAGTTGGTAGAGCACCGGTCATGTTATGTGAAGGTCTGTGGTTCCGAGTCCTCCTGGTTCGCAATTATTTTTTCGCTGCTATTGTTCTCGACGCAAGATGTCTGTCAGTATAAAAGTACGCCCGGCCGACAAGAGAAGGGTTCACGATCACAAACGTTGCGTGGACCGTGTACTATCTCACTAACAGTCGCGGGGCCATGTTTCATCATCCCAAAACATTCAGGAAAAACCTCAGGCTGTTGATATTGTTCAGGTCGTGAAACGAAAGCGATGCTCAACAATTCCGGTCCACGCTACAAACGCAGCGAGCTGGAGCGGCAGATGAACTGGGACATTGTGTGGTGCGTGGTGTTGCTGTTGGTCATGTGTGTCACGGGCGCCATCGGTGAGTGTTTATGTTGCACTGTTTGTTTGATCGGTGCACTGGTGTGTGTTGGTGCTGAATAATAATAATGTAACCAGCAGTGAGCTGTGCACGTTACGGTTGGTTTTCACAGCCGGGCGAGGTGCCAGGCCTCGTCGGTGCGAACAACTCTGGCCAATTGACCTCCAAAAAGGATCTCGAGCCGCTGAAGCATAGTGTCGGACTTTCTCAAATCAGGCGCGTGGAGAAAGAACCAAGACCCATCAGCTTCCGGGCACGTGAGCAAGTGATGTAAAGCAAACTACGCCCGATTTCGGAAGTGGCGTGCCTTCGAAACGAATAGAAAGAGAAAATGCTCATGCACCACGTTCTACATATTACCCATATTCTACAACGTGTAACATTTCCCAAATCAGCAGCCACGTATGAATGTTTTACTAATCTGCCACCTCCGAAATCGGGCTCGTGTTGGCGTAGTGTTACCATTAGGGATCGGAACGTATCGGGTATCGGCACCTAAAAAGTATTGGGTATCGGCATGTTTTTTCAAGGTATCGGGTATTACACTTTTCGCGATTCCGGTTCTCAAAAAACAGCTCTGCAGATATTCACAGAAAAATTTTTAAAATGTAGGTGGGGGCTATTTTCATGTTGCATGACACAGCAACAGAGCACGATTTTTATGGAAAAATTATTGCGCGCAGTACAGTCAATGGCCATCTCAAAAAATCCCGCGCGACGTTTGCCAAAAACCTCAGTTTTGCTAGAAAAGCGGTGTTTTTGTTGCTTGTTTGGCACTATCGGGTATCGGGTTATTTTCGAAGTATCGGGTATCGGCTTTTTTCATGAACTATCGGGTATCGGCATTTGCCAAGTATCGGCTATCGGGTATCGGCATACCCCCGATACCTATCCCTAGTCACCATACATCTGATTTGCCTGCCATTTACAGGTTCGACCATTTGGCTGAACAGTTACGGCGTGGCTTACAACAGCAAAGTGCCTTTTCTCACTTATGTGCCTCCGATGTCGAATCCGTCTAAAGAGGCGCCACTCGTGCCAGTATCACCTGACTTTGAGGGCTTCCTCAACTTTTGGACTTACGTCATCGTGTTGCAGGTAAGCATGGGTCGCTGGTTGCCCGCTTCTACGTGCCTGCACTCGCAAGTAGGCGGTGCACCTGGTCATCGTCCGTAGGAATGCACCCAGATCGCTACGTGACCCCAGAAACGCACGAGCCACATCAACTTTTGGCTAACGCGGGCGCGGCACATCGAGCGGTACTTTTTTGTGTAGTAAACTGGTCGAAATCGGTCTGACGCAATCAAAAAATGCGGTGCAAACAAGCATTGGTCAAATGTTGATGCGGCCCTTTGTGGTCGGTCTACCTGTCTGTCCTGATGCCTTGGCCACGTAGCCATTTTTGTGTTTTTTTGTTATTTTTGATCGCATTGCTGCGACAATTTTGAAGGTTTTGATTTGCCGTCTGCGAACTAGCTTTGCGCTTGTAGATATTACTGGTAATGCTAGCAAATCTCGAATTTTTATTTTTTGAATAGAAAACGTGACGAAGCGTACACGATGTCCTGTTTTGCAATGTTCGACTCAATTTAGGTTCGTTTTACGTCCGCTCAATGTTTTGCAGGTGATGATCCCAATATCGTTGTACGTCACCATTGAAATTGTGAAACTCGGTCAAGTCTACTTCATTGTGCAAGACGAGGAGCTCTATCATGAAACCACCGATAAAACAATACAATGTCGGGCGCTGAACATTCCAGAAGAACTAGGACAGGTTTGTCTACCCATTTTTTATTGCTAATACTAAATAATTCGTTTGCTTTTTGACGATACACGCTTGGACTAGAGGCATCTGCGATGTGCTTTCCGTTTCATAATGTCTCCATTTTTGTTCATTTAGGGTCACGATCACGATGTATCAAACTTGGTGATCGGTTGCATCCGGTTCTGGGTCACGGGATCTTCTTGTGACAATGTCATTATTGCAAAGGTTCACGTGGTGACCAGTACTGAGTAGGACCGATCCGATCCGATCATCAAGGATGCGTCTCTTCATTAATTTACGGTCGTGTGTTTTTGAAATTTTTAGATTCAATACGTGCTGTCGGACAAAACGGGCACCCTAACCGAGAATCAGATGATATTCAGACGATGCGCTGTGGGCGGCGTCGATTACGGACCGCCAGGTGAAGACCGGAATTTGGAATTTTAGTGCTGCGCGTTTCGGCACATCGCAACGTTTCATTTTAACACACAATTTATTTTTTGCTCGCTACATTTTTAACTGTTCGATTGTGAGATTTTTGTCACAACGTGTGTCGAAAAGCTCATTCTATACTACGCATTCGGGAAATTTCAGAATGTTCGTGGCGCAGGCGGTCGCGCGTGCGGCACTAATATTCCAGTAAATCTACGATATCAATTGAAATTCGACAATAATTTGTTTTTGGCCGTTGCAGGCAAAATCTCGGACATGAATTCGTCAATGAATGGCGGACAGGGCGAGAATGTGTGGGACGTGACGCCGAATGCGGAACTGCAGAAAATGGTACTCGACGCGACCACCGATAATTTCAGTGCGTTTTAGTTTTTTGTCTTGTCAAGGTCTTCGTAGAAATTGAAAGTAGCTGGATATTTGCTGTGTCTTGCGATTACCCAGCGAAACCTTGGCGTAGTCAGATCTCCATTAACATTAAAATATTTTTCTTTTTTATAATTTCTTTCCGTTCACAAATAAACCTTAGTCATACTCTCGCATCCTTGTGTGAATAAAGCTAATATAGTAAATTTCCAAATTCGCTGCCGCACAGTAAAATACGCCCCATAGTTAGTGTCAAGTTATAAACCCGAAAGCTAACCATGCGCGGTTCTGAAACATTGCGCGCAGCTGCCTGGCTGGCTGGCAAGCTGCGTGCGTGTTGGCTGTCCGAATGTTTCATACGTTGATTTTCGGGTTTAGAACCTGACATTAACTACGGGGCGTACTTTACTGTGCGGCAGCGAATTTGGAAATTTACTATATTAGACCAGTGCGAGTTCAGCTTATGTAGGTTCGGTCACTTTCTGCTGTTAATCGCCTTCGCCTGTCTATTTGAATATGTAAGATATTTGAATAGCATGTGACAAATGATTGAGCCAACTGCAGTCTTTCGCTTCACTACTGCAAGTGGCTGCATTACTCTAACCCTTTCAATAAGCCCCTGAATTTCTGTGTTGTTGAACGTCCACATGTGTCCCAATCTGGCGCTGCTCTGTCCAGCGAATATTCAACCTACACAGCGAGCAAGCTGGGAGTCACGCCTGTGGTTCTTTTACATCACCAGAATGCAGTGGTGTCGTTGGGAAATGAAAAAGTCAGGATACCGGATACCCAAAATCCAAAATTTTCGGATACCGGATACCCAAAATGAAAAATCTCGGATACCATGGGGGGGGTTGCCTCCCAAAATAAAAAATCTCGGATACCCAGGGGGGGTTGTTCAAAAAAGGTCATTTTTTTAGACGAAAATTGAGCAAAATTGGTGTTGGAAGCGCAAAAACGGTCATTTTTGGGGGTTATGCTTGCGCCAGCAAGCGATTTTGAGCATTTTAGAGGTAAAAATGGGTAATTTTTACGGTTTTCGGAAAAATTTTAGGGTAGGATACCCCTGGACAAAAAGTCAGGATACCGGATACCCCTGGGTGAAAAAATCAAGATACCGGATACCGGATACTAGGGGGGTAACCCCCCCCCCCCAACGACACCACTGCCAGAATGAGGGTAGACAGTATCCAAATTCGATTGCAGGCATGAGCGAAGCGCCATTGGCCTGGACCGACATGCAAGAAGAACGACAGAACGCGTTCGAATTTCTGCTCAACATGGCCATTTGCAACACGGTAGTGGTCAACACACGACATCACCATGACAATCTGTCCGCCAGTGGATATCTGGTGCCGTCGAGCCAGTCGACCGCGAATATGAACACGCTGATACGGCAGCATGGGTGAGTGAGCGTCACTGACTTGTGACTCGATGTTGGCGTCGCCTGTGGTGCATTCCCTCTGACTGCCGCCGCCGATGGTTGGTTGGTGCACGGCGACCACTCGCATTTTGTTGGTGCGAGCAAATGGACATTGTTGCACGCCAAAGACTTGTGCGCTTGTCAGACGGACAGCACCGATTCTCCAGCCCAGCCACGTTACCAGTCATTCGCACGCACCCAACTACGGAGCGTAGAATGCGGACTTTGATAAAAATTTCTCTTCTTGGAGTGATTGACTCTTGCGAACACGATGTTTCAGGTCCACTTCAAGTATGTCAAGTGCGGGCGCATCCACTTTGGGCGGTGATCGCGATGCGGGTCGGCCAAATCATCATGTTGTCGCTGGAAATCGACGACTGCCGACGCTGGTCGAAGTGCCGTCACCACGACCCGAGGGTCAACCGAGCCCTACCGTATCCATGCAACACAGTGTCACTGTGCCAGGTAAATGTCGGCACAACTTTGGCCGTCAACGGGTTTGTGTTGGGCATCACACCCAGTGCGCGCGTAGTTCCGCTTGCCACCTGCGGAGGTGATTTTTTGATGTCTTTTCCGCCGTACTCACTTATTTTCGCTTTCTGGCGAATATTCGGTGCCGTTCTGCAAATTGAACATCGTAAACGTTGCTTTTTACCCTTGTGAGCAAGTTGTATGATATGAAGTATTGAGGTGTTGTTGACTGCTCAAAAAATCTCACCAAACAAAACATACACCCACCCCCGCCCGCAGTCAGGTCCATCTCGGTACTCAGCAAGGCGAGCGAGGCAGACAGCAGATAACAGTTCAGGAATGAATTCTTAAAAAGGCTGAAGATTCCACCTCTCGGAAAACAAAATAAAAATTGATTGAAGATTAAAGGCTGAGGACTCGCGACCTCTGATAAAACAAAAATAAAAGTTGATTGTTTGTTTCAGATCACCTTGGTGACTATGAGGACACAGACGGCGAAGCAGTGCCGAAGGTGGTGGTCCAGAAACGGAAATCACGCGGTCATTTGATCGATGTAGCACCGGTTCAGGTTCGATTATTTGGGTGTCAACTGTAAAACTTGGTGATCGCATCGATCTTGGTTTGTTCCTGTGACTGTTTTATAAGGAAGATCTTTCGTGGTTTAGTTAGGCTTCTTCTCGGCTCTCTCCTCTTGGGCAACTTTCGCGCTCTTCGATTAGCCACACAAGCAACGCAGCTCCAAGCCGATCACCACGTTTGAACTGGTTTGCCTGTGTGTGATAGCCAGGTCTTTTAAAAAAATAACCTTTCTGGCTAGAATGTTCTTCGGCTCAGAACAACTACGCACCACATTATATGCCCTTGTTCGCAGGTACCTCCCCTCTCCGTAACGGGTGCCTCACCTCCGCCTTCCCCTCCACCCCCTGACCCGGCGCCATCAATGAGCACTGAGCAAACCACATTGACGGAGATGCAAAACGCGTCGGATACGGCCAGGAGTACCGGTGGGTTATTTTTGGGGGGGGGGGGGTTTGGTTTATAAGTTGAGATTCAAGGCCGAGGTGTCCACGCACTGTTGTATTTATTGTCCCATTGGTGCCCTCGGCTCATCGGCGGGCAGCAGCAATCATATTAATTTTAATACTTGAACGAACTGTCTTCACAAAGATCACGAACCGTTGTTGTTTTAATTGTTGACCTCGCTTGGAACAATCCGGGTACCGGAATTCGGGATCCTCTTGCATGCTGTTTGTCACTTGTATGGTGACGCACACATCCTGCTATAATTATTGCCAGCGATAGTGAATTTCGGGCCGACTTTTCACAATCCCTATGACAGTGTTGTTTGAAATAATGTTTCATGCACTACTAGTGTCGGTCAGCCATCGATTTCAGGCATACCATCCACAAGGTCTTTCCCGTCGTTGCCGCGTCCGTCGCTGCTCAAATTACCATCCGGGCTAAGACAAGGACTGCAAAGTGGCCTGTCGCCGATTCTCAGGGGTTGGTTGTGAATGGTAGTCGAGCTTATCGCTGGGTAGTTAATGGACACTTGCCAGACGTCATTGATTCGCACACCGCATACTGGTTTTCTTGCTCACGTTTATTACTGCGTCAACCACCCCACTCCGAACGGGCCCATTGTCGGCTTCGGGTTTTTTATCACTAATGGTGTCTCATTGAACCGCTAAAAATTTTGAATGAGCCACTAGATTTTTGGCAATTGAGCCACCAATGGGCCACTGGCCATTTTGAAAAAAAAAAAACCCGGTCGGCTCGATGCGAACAATTCACAAGTCAAATTCTCTTCCTCGTTCCTTCCTTGCTGCTGAATTGCCGCTGTATGTGTGCCATACCAACGGTTGGCTGCAGCTCATGCCCATTATCCATGAATATTTACGTTTTTTTGACAATACAATAAACCCTATTTATAGTGACGCTCTGTGCGTCTCTGCCCCTCGCCGTAAACTACAAAAAACGAGCGTACGAACGACAATAGTCACCTTGATAATTCAATCAATCGCCTTGCCACATCAGGCAAACGTCTGTTGACGCCCGGCGGTCGCAGCAGTGATCGCGCGGTCTCGCCGGCGCCGCCCCTGAACCCGATTTATGAGGCTGAAAGTCCCGATGAACTATCGCTCGTGCACGCCGCGGCCGCTTATGGACTCAGACTGATGACCAGACAGATCAATAAAACCATGGTCGAACTGCCCAGCGGACAGCGGGTGACGTTAGTATGGTTTTTTAAATTTGTTTAGAGGGTGATATTTTCGAAACGGTGTAAAGGTCAGTTGGGTGTAAAGGTCGGTGGAAAGCTCGGTCGACAGCTCAGTGTGATAGACCTCGGTGTAAACTTGAAACATTCCGCGTTAATAACAGTCAATGTTTCACGTTTACACCGAGCTACGCCGACCGAGCTTTCGACCGAACTTTACACCGACCTTTACGCCCAACTGACCTTTACACCGTTTCGAAAATTCCACCCATAGATGCAATTTGCGTCGGAAATTTTCGCACCTGAAAGATTGTTGGCAGAGGTTGCGCCAAGGAAGCAGACTACATGCACGCGGTGAAATGGCAAAGCTTTTTTTTGGAAGAATGGGCAGCCAAGATGGTAAATCCGAGGGTTCACGTTTTTTTTCGATTTTTCTGCGATGTTTTACTCCAGATACATAGAGATCACAGCGGAAGCAACGTGACTGCTGTTTATGAGGTCACAAACAAACAAAAAAAGTCATTTGAAAAAATTAGCAGCTTGCTTCACGTTTACTATGACTTGATAGTTGAATATTATGGCAGTGGGCATAATTCAGCAAATCAGGACTGGTGATCAGTGCAGTTTCTGTCTCGATTCTTGTATCATTGTTGCGTCGCTGCTTGCAGCTACGAAATCCTCCACACGCTGCCGTTCGACAGCGATCGAAAGTGTATGTCGGTGATTGTGCGCACACCACATAGTCAACGACCGATTCTGTATTGCAAGGGCGCTGATCAGACGATTACGAGATTGTTGAGTGACTCGTTCCTCAACTCTGAGCACGGACAAACGATGCTCTACAAATCGCAACAGTATCTCAGTCTCTATTCGAGTTATGGCCTGCGCACGCTCTGTCTGGCCAAACGGGTAAGCACCGCTGTGTTGGTTTGTTTTGATAATTGTACCCTTCATCTTGAAATAATCCAGGTTTTTTCATTCTAGTGTTCGGATCGACTTGAGTCAGAAAACAGTTTCTGCCCAGGGTGTATTTTTTCAAAACGGGCTAGTAGCCAGAAGCTAGTAAAATCAAAAATTTAGTAACTTTTTTGCCGCTGTAAAGCGAATTTACTATCTTTTTTGGCTAAAATACAAAATTTAGTAGCTTTTAGGCTATTAAATTTGAAAATTTATTAGCTTTTCAAAAAATTTAGTAGCCAAAAAGCTACTGAATTTGGTTCAAAAAATCCATGTTTCTGCCCGTTTTCTCAGCGATAGTCCATTGCGCGCATAACGTCAGCGCTAGCTCACGCGTTCGCATAACACACAACTGGACTATGTACGTTGTTCGTTGCGTTGGTGTGTTTCCCGTTCATATAGCACTGTAACGAATAGTTCATGATTGTGCACCAGGCTTTCGAGCTGTTTTGCTATACGCGCGACACAAACATCCGGTCAAGCCAGTCCACATAATGGCAGGCAATGAGTTTGCCTTGCTGCTTCAGGAACTCAGCGACGACGAGTACAACGAATGGGCGGATGTGCATCGGGATGCCGAGGCCGATATCGAGAATCGTGAACAACTGATTTATGAATCGGCGCTGCGAATCGAACGAAATCTCGAATTGCTCGGCGTGACCGGCATTGAGGATCGATTGCAGGTTTGTGCCGGTTGTTCGATTGGGTGCGGTGTGCAGCGTGCACATTCGCACTGACGATGACCTGGTGCACCGCCCGTCTGTCGATGAAAACGGAACGAAACGTGCCGGCCAGCCAGCTAGCTCACTCTCGTTAGAACATTGTTGCTGGTTGCACAAGCTTGAACGGCGGCGACCGCCCAGCAGCTTCAAACCAAATACAATAGAACCAGTTCAGAACTATAGAAAGTGTTCACTCAGTCAAATTGGATTGTTGAGTCCAATGTTTTGACAGGATGGTGTGCCGGAGTGTATCGGCGCATTGCGTCATGCTGGCATCAAAGTCTGGGTGTTGACCGGTGACAAGATTGAAACGGCCGTCAATATTGCGTACGCGTCGCGACTGTTCTCTCCGGGCATGGAGCTGTTGCAGTTGAAAGCGAGCACGCTGGTTGGTTCATTTATGGGGTTGACTTGGTGATGTTTTTTCATCATGCAACGTATCCACACGAGATTTATTTGATCATATGATTGGTAATAGCAGTCGTGACATTTTCAATTGATAGATACAATATTTCGAGATTTACGGATGCCACTGTTTTCGACCGTCGTAAAAACCTCTCGATAACGTTATGACAATCAGTATACTCTGACAATGCTTTTGGGAGAAACTTTTCAAACGCGTTGCCTGATCCGTAAAGCACACGCCGCTGGCGCAGCCAGCTGAGTTTCGTAGGATTTCGCAAATCACTACGTTAGACTTGTGTGTTGAGTGATTGGCAGTCACGTGACCGCTGCAGCTAACACACGCATGATGTGCTTTGCGGATCAGGCAACGTGTTTGAAAAGTTTCTCCCAAAAGTATTGTCAGAGTATATGTCATCGGTCGGATGTTTCACCAGTGCTATAAAAGTCGCGCAAAGAGTTGATAGAAGCAGTTTGTTATGCTTTACAATGATAATCAAGCTCAAACAGAAACCGGGATTTTTTCAGATGTAATAAACTGGCTAATCATCGCTCTGTCTTACCATTGGTCAGGTGACCATTTGCGTCAGGGGCCCATATTGTTTCGAGGTTCACTGACTCCACGGATTTCAGGCCCCTGGAAAAGATGTTTGGGGTTTGTGACTACGGCATAACTTTTGTAAAGATGCTGATGCTTTGCTGACACACAGGAGGCGACGGCTGAGCTGCTTGATATACACATTCAACGTATGGCCCAACGGCACGCGCAACAACAACAACGCAGCACACAACAACAAAAACAACAACAACAACAACAACAACAACACCAGGGTCATTCAAGGAGCCAGTCTGCGGCGGTCAAGGCCAAAATAGCTGGTGGTGAAGATGAGATCGGATTCGGTGGACAGGTATACTCTGACAATACTGTTGGGAGAAACTTTCAAGCGCGTTGCCTGATCCGTAAAGCTCACGCGGTGCAGCCAGCTGAGTTTCGTAGCGTTTCGCGAATCACCACGTTAGACTCGTGTGTTGAGTGGCTGGCAGTCACGTGGGGGTTGCTGCAGCTAATACACGCATGACGCGCTTTACGCATCAGGCAACGCGTTTGAAAAGTTTCTCCGAAGAGTATTGTCAGAGTATATGTGTATACAAACAGAAGGAAAGAATAAAATGTAATAAACGGAAGGAAAGAAATAACACAGGAAGGGAACTGGGCCCATACCTGGTCACACTTTGTCATTGGCAATATTTAGTGAACAAGGTGCCGTACCCACTAGGGGTGATAAGCATTTGCAAGTGTAAACTTTTGGCCTGCTGAAACTACTTCCCGACTGGAGGGGGGCCGAGTGTTTCAGTGTGCGTTCTGATCCTTCAAAGTAAACGAAAAGGAAAAATACTTGTGCCCATTTCCGAAATTTCAATCATGAGTTGCCGGCAAAAAGTCGCCAGGCGATAAAATGACTGCCGGCACAAAACGTGCCGCCGACGCTAAATTCATGCGTGATTGCAAAGCTGGCCTTCAGCAGCACACGATCAAATAATTTTTGATAACTTTTTTCTTGAGAGAAATGTGGGAATGATTGCTGACCCTTCGTTGCAGCGCTAGGCTATCGCGCGAGTACATCAGTTCCAGTTGTCGCGGTCGTATAATGCTCGCTGTTAGGTCACATGGGGGTGCAGGGGCGGCGGTGCTGGCGACAAACTAGCTTTGCTTGTAGTTGCAGCTAGAAATCGCCAGGTTTCCGGTTCGCGCTGATGCGAACTGCAATCGGGTTTCTGATTGTTGACCAGTCCTCTGTTGCCCCCGTTGGATAGTTTCATTTTCAGGCAGAGAGGGGAAAATCTGTGGAAAAATTTTCTAAAAATTGTGGTTAGATCTAGTCAATTTTTTTCTGCTTCGTTTTGCAGCCAGTGCGTCGTTCGCAAAGCGCCGTCCAGGCCGAATCGCGGCATCGGTCGAGCTCGCGACGCGCCGACAAAATCGGACTGGTGGTTGACGGACGGACGTTGGCTTTCTGTTTGCAGGATGAATTGCAGGTTGGAAATATTGATGTCGTGCGTATAAGTCCGAACCGCATGATTAGTGGTTTTAGTGCGTCTGTATGTCTGGACAGATTCAATTACCCCCAAGCCCCAGTGGCGGGGATAAAAAAATTTCTATTCCTCAACAGCGCAATTGAAAGTCACAGATTGCAGTGTTTTGTTCAGAATATGTTTCCGTTACCGTCTTTTTGTCAAATATCGCGCCAGAATGCGTGTGTGCGAGCAGCAGTACATGATACTAATGGTTGTATGGCATAATCATGCATTTACGGAACCAAAATTGGCATGTAATGTGGTTCTTTTATTCTGCAAAAGCTTTCAAAACCATTTGATTGCAGGATCGCTTCACACAGATCGTGTCTCGCTGCACGTCCGTGTTGTGTTGTCGCTCAACGCCGTTGCAGAAAGTGAGCCATGTTTGTTCGGCTTATATTATTATGTGGTCAAATCAAGTGGTCAAATCAAAAATCGGCGGACGGGCAATTGAGCAAAGCACATCTGAGCAAGACCACTTTGAGCAAGTGAAAAAGAGCAGAGCCCAAAAGAGCAGAACCTAAAAACGAATAGGCCTAAGCCCAAACACAAAACTAATCTTAAGTGCAAGCCTAAGCCTAAGCCTGATACCAAAATCAGCCTAAGCCTAAGCCATTAGAACAAAATAAGTGCTCTGCACTTTTGGCCCTGCTCTTTTTCACTTGCTCAAAGTGGTCTTGCTCAAATGTGCTTTGCTGAATTGCCCGGCCACCCAAAAATCACGTGCATTATTTCTCGCGCGCATTTGTAGCTCATGTACTGTTGCTTGACGACAGTACTATTAGCCCTTTTTCGAGCTGAAAGTTGCGTGCATCGTACTACCGTCTCACCGCATTTCGCTAGTTCAACGCCGAAAGATATTACCTTCCCTTGACACGCAGGCATCGGTCGTCAAACTGGCGAAAGAGAAGCTCAAAGGCAAGACATTGGCGATAGGTGATGGTGCGAATGATGTTTCAATGATACAATGTGCTGATGTAGGCGTGGGCATCAGTGGTCAGGAGGGGATGCAGGTCCGTGCATCATTTTCATCAATAAATGTCCGCTTTTATTGTTTAGACTGATGTCGGTTTTGGTGGCCGGTCGGACCTACTCTCCCAGTCATATGGCTCGTTCTGTGTTTCTGTTTCGCCATGCACTGATCTGGACTAGCGCACGACTTATCGCTTCTAGGCTGATGAACAATTCTGACCCTGCTCGAAATTAGGGATGTGAGAAATTGTCGAAGCTTCTCTGATACGAACCAGTCACCTTTTGACACCGGCATTAGCCAATATTTCTCAGAATACCAATCAACATTCACACTCAGGCCGTGATGGCGAGCGATTTTGCGCTGGCGCGATTTCGTTTCCTCAAACGTCTGTTGTTAGTGCACGGCCACTGGTGCTATGATCGCCTGGCGCGCACTGTCCTTTATTTCTTCTACAAAAACGCGGTTGGTCGCACTACAAAATTGGATGTTTCATTCATTCATGGCACTAGCGGATCCACTGAGGCCCTTTGGTCAAAGTGGCCCCTGAAGGGGGCACCAATTCAGAGAACAGAAGGAAAAAGGACCCCTAAATCGCAGGATTTGCACTCTAATACACTTCAAAGGTCCAAAAATCGCGCGCTTTGCGCGTCAGACACACCCGTTTCCATAAAATTTGGCTATCACGCGTTCAAAGAAAGTGTGAAACTTTCGCGCGCATGCTCATATAATTGTATGGCATTTAGCTTAAAATTGCCCAATTATAAACAAGCACAGGATAAAAACAATTTTTGAAAATCAGACATGACTTTTTGTGATTTCCTCCCCCCCTTGGCCGAAAGCTTGATCCGCCACTGATCCATGTCCATCATTTATCTGCAGCGATGTTTTCCGATTTCAGCTTTTCGTATTCACGATCTTCTGGTATCAGCTGTTCTGTGGGTTCAGCGGTCAGGTCATGATTGACCAGGTCAGTTTCTCAAAAATTCCCATTTATTTTTTTCTTTTGTTGTAATTTAAACACTTAATTTTTAAAAAGTTTCTTAAGAATTTCCATTTATTTTTTTCTTCTGTTGTTATTTGAAGCACATTTCATGCCAACCGTAACGCAGGTGTACCTGATGTTCTACAATCTCCTGTTCACAAGCATTCCACCGTTGTTGTTGGGCGTGTTCGACCAAAGCGCCGGCGATGAACTGTTGATGGAGCAACCCAGACTGTATTGGTATGGTCGCACTGGAATGGTATGGTCTTTGTGGATTGCTTTTGTTTTTTTTTCAGATTGGTTTTATTTTTTTGAAGTATTTGTCTATGTATCTATCCATTTGCAGGGCTATCGCTGGCATTCATTTTGGACGAATATACTGGACGCGCTCTGGCAAAGCATCACTATCTACTTCACCGCTCATTTCGTGCGTCTTTTATTAAGTTTTTTTAAAGTACTATAAATTTGTGCCAATTTTTCAATGTCGCAACTTTTTGCAGACCTATTACACTTCGGACGCCGATATGTGGAGTTTCGGCTTTCTAGTCACCACCGCTCTAGTGGTCATCAATCAGCTACATCTGGCTATTGAAGTACAGTCATGGGTAAGCGGCAGGCAGTGGTGTTTTTATTTTTTTTGGCATTGCCTGATTTGACAGTGGTGCCAGAGTCGTGAACATATTCAGTGGACTTCCATCCTTATGTGGTGAAACCCGTTATCTGTTTGCCCCCCCCCCCGCCCAAACTGCCGTTTATACCCCGTATGTACCACTGCGAATGTTGTTCGTGGTATTATGTCAGTACGGAGGGTGGACTGCATATTCAGCTCCGAAGTGCAGCGTGTTGGCTGTTCTGGGTACAACTCTTACGCTGGTGCCCTGTTTGGTCGTCGAAAAATTTGCGAAGTAGTTGTCATCACATATTTGGTCAAAGACCCACAACTCCGAGAGCGATGTTGCATATTTCCAAAACTACCGTTTTCACGTTTCAGACGCTGCCGTTGTTCGGCAGCATCGCGTTTTCGATCGCACTGTTCTTTTCGTTTGCACTGATCTACCACGAGATTGTGCAACCGACGTGGGGCGTGCCGGACCTGCCCGTTAGCGTCGACCTACATGCGATGAGCGACGCCAAGTTCTGGCTGTGCATACTACTCATGACCGTGCTGGCGTTGCTGCCGAGGTTCGTTTGTTTTGTTGCTCTCAATGGCGCATGAAACCGTGCAGCTAAATCAGTCGTGATGAAAGCGCGGTTACAACACCGGGTGGGACAATTACGGAAATATAAAAAATAGTTACTGCAACACTGGCTGCCGAAGTTGGTTCGCTGTTTTGGTTGTGAGTGCTCTTGGAATGTCCGGTACGAGCAGGGCTTGCGCGCGAGAATTTGTTCTCTGTTCTCTCAGAAAACAAAGTGTAGTTAGGGCTTAAGGCTTAGGCTTAGTCTTAGGCCAAGTGTAAGCCTAGGCCTGACCCCAGGGTTTATTTTTTCAAAATGGGCTAGTAGCAAGGAGCTAGTAAAATCACAAATTTAGTAGCTTTTTTGCCGCTGAAAAGCCAATTTACTAGCTTTTTTGGCCAACATACAAAATTTAGTAGCTTTTAGGCTACTAAATTTGATATATTTACTAGCTTTTCAAAAAATTTAGTAGCCACAAAGCTACTAAATTTGGTTAAAGAATCCATGCCTGACCCGACACCTAAACTACCGCCCTACCAGTACCGAATGTTCGTGCCGTGCGCATATACGGCAAGCGCACTCTTCAGAAACGAGCCTTTGGTTCATTTTGCGACTGGATCGTGTCCTGGCTTCGTCCCGAAAATTCTCTATTTCGACAAATATTTCGAGATTTCCTGATGCGAACGGCTGGTCCACAATCTTCGTATGTTTGCGCTGCTCCAAATAAGAGGCATTAGTAAATTTAGTGCGAAATGCTCGCGCAATGGCGCTACCACAGCAAGCGATCAACACCCGATTTTTACTCTTCGTTTGCCCGCACACAGGTTCACGGTGCTGACGCTGGCCAACATGAATCGTCTATCGTCCGCGTTGCCCACCGATGTCGTCTACGCGCGACACAAACAACACGTGATGAAAATGGATAAAATGGGTGGCGGATGGAAGGCTTGGTGGTCGCGCAGGGACAGAACGGTGGGTCAGGGGTGGGGGACTTATCTACTTGGCGCATTCACTCTGACGATGACCTGGTGCACCGCTGGACCATTGAAACGGGTCGAAACGGATCGCCGAAAACACGCGCCACAATTGCTAGTTGGTATAGTATTTGGGCCGTATTTACCACACGGTTTTTGGCGTCTTACCTCGTTGTTCTTACGTGACATTTTGCAAATCGCTCAAACATACTTTTCCAAATCGTTTTTTTTTCAGTCTGTTGATTCGCAAAGCAAAAACGAAAGAAAATTTTGGCCAAATGCTTTGCCAGAGTATCCGACCCTGAGCACTAGAGTTCCTGATCCTTGAATACAATAAATCTGAGTACATGACACTGAGTTTTGACCGTTGCGTGGCTCATGAGAAATTTGCGCACATATTCCTGTCATAATGATGTTTCAGGTGCGAATCATGCCCGACTCAAGTGTTCAAGCTCAAGCGGGTAGTAATGTACAGATCGTCGCTTGACGTTGTGACGTCATTCTCTTTGTGCCTTTCGCTGAATCCAAGTACGACAACATGCCAATCATACAATCAAGTTTGGATTCTGATTCCATGCCGTTTCTTTCGGAAACTCAATCAATAAATAATTTTAAACTACGATAATTTATAATTGTTGATTGCTGTCAAAAATTCCATTCAGGTATTCCATAATGTGATGTTATAAAGCATTGATTCAGTCAAGTGACAAATCACATTGTTTGTGAAATTCCAAAAAAATGAGCTCTTTCTTTGTTTGTTCAAATTGATTTTAGGATTGCCTTCAAAACGTATGGCATGTTTATCATCTGCACTCTGTACCCTCGAAAACCGATGATACACAAAACAGGTCATTTTGTTCAGAGTTCTCACTGTATTATTCATAACCAAGTCAAGGCTGTGCATTACCAGATTGATATCACTATCTGTGTTTTATTATTGTAAATACTTTGCATTTGGTTTGGAAATTATGGTCAGTTTTCATTTGTGATTATTTTGCTGAATATCGTTGCGTTGGTTGCACACTGAATCTTCTGTCTGAACGAAAGTGAGATAAAAGTTAGTAATGTGGTCAGTTGTTGTGCACAGGGATAGCTGGGCCTGAATTTAGGGGTATAGTCCAACAACAGCTGATGCAGAATTTATGTCGACTGCGTTGCCTGATCCGACACGCACATAACGCGTGATGCAACATTATAAACACACCCACGCAGCCAGCCAACACACACAAGCTCAGGGTTGGGCAAAAAAATTTTTAAAAAAAAAAATTTTTTTTTAAAAAAAAGGTTTTTGAAAAAATTTTTTTTTCAAAAAAAAATTTTTTTTTTAAAATTTTTCGGGGGAACAAAATGTTCTAAAACGTCCAAAAATGGCCTTTTTGGGGGTTATTTTTTGTCATTTTTTCTCAAGGGTCGAAAAATTTTCTTCACAAAATCACTTTTGGGGCATGTATTTGGTATCTAAGATGCCCCAAATGATGTTATTATACCTTCCCGTGATACATGAGACACAGTATGCATGTACTTACATGGTAATTTGATGTCATATCCCATCGGGTCGGTCATATACGACTGATTCAGCGACCCGACAAGTATTTCTGCAGCTTATATTCTCAATTCTGTATGGTTTATGAGTGAACCTTGCTTATTCGACCACAAACTGTTGTGTCCGATACCACAGAGGAGCAATCATAGTTCCATAACAAGCACAGACTGTTGGATCGCATCGAAATGGCGTAAACACCCTTCATAAGTGATGCAAACCAAGTCACAAAAGTGACTTGTCTGACTTGTCAATTAAAGTTGCATTTTTTCGCGATTTTGCGCGTTTTTTAGGCAAATTTGGTAAAATTTTCCCGAATCTGAGACTTTTTAAAAAAAAATTTAAAAAAAAAATTTTTTTTTTAAAAAAACTTGTTTAAGAAAAAATTTTTTTTCCAACCCTGCACAAGCTGACTGCCTGTCTGTCCTTGTAATGTTGCATCACGCGTTATGTGCTTGGCGGATCAGGCAACGCAGTGGACATAAATTCTGCATTAGCTGTTGTTGGACTATACCTGGGCGAAAAGTCATTTTTATCTGGTGCTTGTCGCGCGAGTGCTTTTTACGTTTGGAGTGTTCGAGAGTGAAAATCTTGCGATTTAGGGGGTCCTTCTTCCTTTTTGTGCCTTCCCGGAGGGGGTACGTACGGTGCCCTCCTGGGGTGATATTTTCGAAACGGTGTAAATGTGAGTTGGGTGTAAAGGTCGGTGTAAGCTCAATCGAAAGCTCGGTCGGTGTCAGCTCGGTGTAAACATGAAACATTGCCAGCTGGCGGATTGCCCACTGCGCGTGCACCACTGGGTGGTTATGCATCATCCCCGCAGGCGTCGAAGGCGTGCCTGCGTAGGTAGGCACGCGTGCTGCACGCGTATAGGCAATCCGCCAGCTCATGGCACTCAACACTCACAGGCTGCATGCTACATTACTGCCGTCGATGAATGCATCTATTCTCTGCAGTTATCCTTTGAAACATCCCCAAATTTTGCTGCAATACAGAAAAGTGTTATGTCAAGCAGCTAATGAAAACGGAGTGAATTAAAAAGCGGCCATCAAAGTAGGACACTCGCTCAAAATTTGCATTTTGTTTAGAAAATGGCGTGTGCTGCTGCATGCGCTGTGTGTGTAAAAAGTGCCATGAGCCGATGGCTTGTCTATCTATACGTGCAGAATTCACCCAGAGTTGCAGCTGGTACTGTACATACTCATTGGGCTGTTGAAAAATGCAGCAGAAGCAGCAAACACAATCACCAACGTATATGTAATGAACTTTGATAATCCGACTGGTCACGTGATCATCTCGTACATTCGAACTGACGATGACCTGGGGCACCGCTCGTCTACGAAAGCAGATCAAAACAGGCAACCAAAAAGATGATGCGCACATTCGGTTGACTGAGTAATGGCCCGCCGTAAGGCGAATGGTGATTGTGATTGGAAAATAGGAGTGAATGATGCCGTGCAGACAATAAAAAATGCTGTTGTCAGGAACACGAAGGTAGCGAACCTCATTTCGAACGCACAGGCCCATTTTACGCGACTTTTGCACGAGGTCCCAGGTGTCCTGCAACAAGCTTAGATGTTTTTGCGAGAAGCTATTACATTTTTAAAACCAAGCTGCATGAAACCAAACCTTCTTTGAACGGTTGTTCAGTGCCGCCGTCAAGTTTTTCATTCGATTTGCGTGTCACCCTCACCCAAACATGTCTCGTTCTCCTCCGACAGCATATCGGCCACAAGTGTCTGGCGCCGGCGGCACTGGTCATTCATTGTGCCTTGCTGAATCAAACGAATAATACGGATTACCTCGGGTTCGTATAGACGAACACGTGTTTCGTCTTTGGCGGCATTGTGCAGCAGCAAGGATTGCTGGGCTTGACGGCAGAGGTTGCTGGGTGTGATGATGACGGGCTAATCGAGATAATCGCACGGCCAAGGGAACAGTTATGGGAAAGGAATCATATGAAAAAAGGTTGTTTGTAATGCAAGGGAAACCGAACAGAGGCAGGGTGTGAAACATCGAATTGGGGTGTGAATATACTGGCGTATAATCCACCCATCTTATTGTGCCATGATAAGGACATGTAATTTCAAGTCACTACTAAGAATATTCGCTAACAACGTGCGTGCGTGCGTCCAATGCACCATAGGATTTAGAAAATAACTCCCCTTAATTCTGCAAGGCGGCCCTCATTTTCAGATTCTCGCGAAAGGTGATAGCTTTTTTGGTACGTTCCCGTTTTCTTTCAACTGATGTCTGCAAAAGCAGATATAACACTCCCTTCATGTCTGCAAATCCAGATAACCTTTCACTGGACCAAATACTTGGTGCACAAAGATTGCGCTGCTTTCAGCTGGTGGAGCATTCGCACGGTTAGCGAATGGACCCACTAGGTTCGAATCCCAGTTGAAGCTGACCGAGCAATATTTTGTTCATCAAGAATTTTGGCTTTTTTGGTGCGTTCCTGTTTTCTTTCAACCAATGTCTGCAAAAGCAGATATAACACTCCATTCATGTCTGAAAATGCAGATAACGGTACGGTTCACTGAACCAAAGACTTGGTGCACAAGATTGCGACACCGAAATATAATGTCGACATGATGATTTTTGGCGTAGTTGGACTTGATTTATTTTATATTACTGTGGTGAATATCAAAGCAGAATGAGTTTTACCGTTTTATGGTGGCAGACTAAATCAATTCCGCCGCATTGTAATGAAAGAGAAAGGTTCGTGGCTACGATTGTTGAACGAAAGAGAAATCCAGAGTTGGATTCCGTTCATTTAAATTCACATACAGTATTGTCGGAAATAGAACCCCCCATTAATTGACCCCCCGTTAATTGAACCCCACCCAAAGGGCTCGAAATCAAAAATAGAACCCCCCATTAATTGACCCCCATCAGTGTAGTTCCTGGGGGGGGAGGGGGGTCCCCCCCTAAGGTACACTAACCGCCGCGACCAAGGTACACTAGTACACTAACCGCCGCGCCAGGTACACTTAACCGCCTCAATTTTTGCCTAAAATAGGCAATTTTAGGCCTAAAATGGGCATTTTTAGGCCTAAAATGGGTAATTTTTAGGTCAATGTTGTCAAAAGTCGCCAAAATACCCTTTTTATGGAGAATTTTTTCCAAAAAGGGCCAAAAATCGGTCAAATTTTCTACCTCAAAAAGTGACTTTTTCCTGAATTTGGGTCTCCCCCCTTCCCCCCAGGGAGGTACACTAACCGTCGCGCCGGACCAGGAACTACACTGACCCCCATTACAGTGTACCTAGTTCCTGGCAGTGTAGTACTTGGTCAGGGTGTTGACGATAGATAGATTGGGACTAGGGTTAGAGAGATGTCGGGTGTCGGCTGTCGGGTGTCGGGTGTCGGGTGCCAAAAAAGTGTAGGTGTCGGGTGTCGGGTGTCGGGTACCCCCAGATGTCGGGGGTCGGGTTTTTTCGACCCGACACCCGACAGCCGACACCCGACACTTACGGTTCAAAGCATCAGTATTGCTTGAGAGCAGAATTTTTAGAGAAAATTTTCTTCGAACCAAATGTTTCCGAAGACGCAGAATGTGACATTTTGGTGTTTATTTCGTGTGAAAATACTTGAATTCAGTAACTTGAGCCAAAAAATTGCACTCATGATGCAAATGAGCAAAAATTTGCCTGTTTTTGGTCCAAAAACAGGTGTCGGGTGTCGGGTTTTTTTCAAAAACTAGATGTCGGGTGTCGGGTTTTTTTGCAACTGTCGGGTGTCGGGTGTCGGCTTTTTTTCTGAGATGTCGGGTGTCGGGTGTCGGGTATTTCCAGATGTCGGGTGTCGGCTGTCGGGTGTCGGGTACCCCCCCGACCTCTAACCCTAATTGGGACCCGAAATGTGTTGACGATAGATAGATGACCCAAGTCCAAAATCTGGGGGGGGGGTCGACCCAAACTTGTTGACGATAGATAGATGGTGGGGGCGGGGGGGGGGGGGTCGCCAAAAATCAAGGTATAGTTAGTGTAGTGCACTAAGTAGGTAATAACGTGTAAATATTAATGAAAATGTACTCAGATGTACTAAATCCGCGCGTAGCGCACGATTTTTTGCCTATTTGGGACAAAAAATACCGATTTTGAGCCATTTTGAGGCAAAAATACCCATTTTGGGGTCCAAATGTGTTGACGATAGATAGATT
This sequence comes from Rhynchonema sp. JSB1_4, assembly GCA_030248065.1. Lineage (NCBI taxonomy): Eukaryota > Metazoa > Nematoda > Chromadorea > Monhysterida > Xyalidae > Rhynchonema > Rhynchonema sp. JSB1_4. The sequence goes on from JASAMV010006547.1 coordinate 35,844, forward strand.
GTTCCCAGAATTTGTTGACGATAGATAGATTGTTCCTAGAATTTGTTGACGATAGATAGATTTGCCCATAAGTGTTGACGATAGATAGATGAAATCAAAAAGTGTTGACGATAGATAGATGAATTTGGGGGGACCCCCCCACCCCCCACCCCAAGTACTACCCTGGTTCCTGGCAGTGCTGTGGCTACTTTGGCGGGGCGGGCAGGGTACATAGGTGCAAAAAATGGGGGCGGGTAGGGGGGTAGTGTACCTGGGATTGGGGGGGGAAATCCGGTTTGGGGGGGAGGGGGTATACTGTCATAAAGAACCGTTTTTTATTTTTCGTGGAAAAAAACGGTTTTTTTCCGAAAAAAAACCGTTTTTTCCAAATACTTTTCCAGTACTTAAGAATGTAATTTCGAAAAATATAACAATTTCAGTACAAAATTTGTTCAAAGTGACGAGAGTGTTCTTGAACAGTGTTGAAGTCAGTCGAAAACACTTGGTTCACACTTGGTTCACTTTTTAGGGGTTTCGGTCGAAATTTGGGCATTTTTGACCGAAAAATGGGCATTTTGAGGGAAAAAATCGGGGCGGGTAGGGTACCAGAGCCGGGCGGGTGGGGGGTAGGGTACCGGAGCGGGGCGGGTAGGGGGGTAGCGTACCAGGCCGGGGCGGGTCGGGTACCATTGGGGGCCCCCACCCGCCCCCCCCCCCCCCCCCAGCCACAACACTGTCTGTTGTTGTGTTGTGTCATGAAAATTTTTCGCCAGTTCAGACCAAAGCAACACACTTTTCTACGAAAAGTAAATTACCGGCATTTTTTTCGGTAATTTATTTTGGAAATTTGTCTGGCTCCGAAGACAGATATAGGGGGCAAGAGTGCCAATATTGACAGCTCAATAAGCGTGACTTCGAAGTGATGGATCGAGTATTGCGCTTTGCCCACTGTAAAGTAATGACGATTGAACTGACTGAAAAGAGAAGGGATAGAAGTTTTGGATACCGCGGCTTGCGCTGTTAGTGATAGTAACGCGGGGGACACTGAATGCTTGATTATTCCATAGATTGGTCTAAAGTATCAATCTGGTAGTTCCTTTGATGAACGCAATAAGGCACGACAATTTGGTATTGCGAATGTCTTCATGAGTTAATGTTTCACCGCCAAGCTCCAACCTTCGGTTGGGCCGGTGAGACCCACAGTACAACAAGAAGTCCTTCTCGGTTTCCTCTTCGGAATTGCAGCTTTCAGAGATTGGACTCTCGGTTAGCCCAATCCAGTGAAGATGTCGGTTTAATGTGCTGTGACCGGTTAGCATGCCAACCACCGCACTCAGTTCCGATCTTTTTAGAGTCATAGGGTGATATTTTCGAAACGGTGTAAAGGTCAGTCGGGTGTAAAGGTCGGTGGAAAGCTCGGTCGACAGCACAGCTCAGTGTGATAGACCTCGGTGTAAACTTGAAACATTCCATGTTAATAACAGGCAATGTTTCACGTTTACACCGAGCTACGCCGACCGAGCTTTCGACCGAACTTTACACCGATCTTTACGCCCAACTGACCTTTACACCGTTTCGAAAATTCCAGCCATAAGCTGGCCAGTGTATCTCAGAGTAGCACCATGAATAAACATGTGTATCCATCTGGCTCCGAAACAACGGTTTTTTTTCACGGTGGGCACCACACAGTGTAGTGGAAAACAACAATTTTAAAGAAACGTTTGGACAAGTGAAGCTCTGTTTCTGGTCGACAATGTTAGCCGGTATTTTGCGGGCAATCAGAAATGCCCTCATACATTGCCAGTCACGTGACAAAAAATAGCGTTGTGTTGTTGATCCCACACTGTGCATTGCAGATAGCTGATGGTGCAGCAGCAACCAAACTCGCGCCGGTCAATTTGTTTGCCTGTCGTCAATAATTCAAATAAAAAAGTTTTCAACCCCAATAAATTAAAATTCTCCGCCGCCAATAATGTCGGGGCCGGCCGAGTGCGGCGTAAAGGTGTATTGTCGCGTCCGACCGTTGAACAATTCCGAGACGAAAAGTGGCTCGACGATTTGTGTCAAATTCCCGGGCGATGACGCCATAACAGTCGGGGTCAGTTTTTTTTGTATTTTATGATGACTGCTTTTCGGTGTTTATGGTCTGGTTGTTTTATTGCGTCACACACCGGGTGTCACCGAATGTGGGTTTAACGAGTTGTTTGTGTTTTTGTTGTTTTCTGACACTCTGGCACTCAAGGTGCAGAAGAAAAGAAAGTGGCTGTGTAAAAAGTCTCTTATTTGTGGGATCAAGAGATAATCGCCGCGGGCTAGGAATTTATAAATTGCCTTTGTTTTGGATTGGATTGGATCTATTAGAAGATAGGTGTGGTGTGGCCAGTGGTGCAACGTCACTGTAATTTCCCACGGTTGATTCTTGATTGTTCCAACAATTTTTGAACACGTTCATGTGCGTCGCAGCATTATTGCAACCATGCAAGGCAACAGTACGTTGATTGACACGCAATTTCCCATATTCTGCGACTGCGATCGGCATGTGCACGCAACACATGAGAGAGAGTTCACACTCCAAAAAGACAGTCAGATTGAAGAAAACGTGGAGTGAAATGTAACGCACGCAGTCAGCCACAGCCGGCCATGTTGTTTGTTTGTTTCATCTGAAATCCCACAGTGAGTGCGAGTGTATATGCATACAGGGAGCGAGTGAACTACTTACCTGCCTGTCTGTCATTGTGTTATGCAGCCAGCAGCAGAATGTGCATTGACTGACCATTCAGATTCAGTGAGTGTGAGTGTGCACTACTGTGCGGTGTTGGAAGAGTGGTTGTTGACACGGATGCACAACGCAGTGCTGTGCTGTGATTTGCGGCGGTGAAGTGCTGGGGACTTTGCGCAACCGAATGTTCACAGCAGCTAAGCTAAATTCGATCGCATAAAAATGTTTCAAACCAGCGAGGCCCCCAGCCCATACGGTTGCAGCAGGGTCAATACCACAATGATTTTTTGCGACCAATCTTTTGGTGTACCATATCGGCTAAAAAAATGGTCGGCGTCTGTGTGTCCTGCCCATGTTAACATTGCGTTGTCATCATGTGATGAGTCACGTCACACTCGCTGTAATGAGGGTGAGGGAGGCAGCACTGTTGAAATATCTGTCGGTCGCATCCACATGCATATGGCAACGTGTTTATGGATCACGATTGTGAAATCTGGAAGTTTTTTCGTCACTGATGTATGCATGCGTGTGCGGAATCGTAAACCACCGGACCTGTTTCAGTTCTCGGTCGGGCATGACAAAAAACATTTTGGCACACATGAAACCGACACGGGCGAAAATGATCGCAGTGTGTACGAATTAATGGTTTTTGTGCATCTATTGTTGGATCTGCGGAGGTTCCTTGTGTATGTGCGTTTAGACCGAGCTGCTAGTCCGTGTTGGGTTGTACTTGAGCCACTGCGCGTTTATTGATCCCATGAGGTGGCGCGTGTTCGTCTGGTTTTGGGCTGAGCTAAGCTGTAGCAGACATTCGTTCATTCTCGTTCATTCATGGAAGTACGTGCTCCTTGTTGGTAGATGCTCTGCGTAACCAGCCTTCTGGGGTAACATGTCACAAGTATAGCTTTCTCTGGTTGACACGGTCGAAAATTGCGCTGTATTCAGGTGTGCAGCAGGGGTGTGTGTAACATGTACCAAGATTGTCATTGCAGGGCAGGCTTGTTTATCATCATTTTGCTGGATATGTCACCCACCCCGGACGCCTACCTGTCTCGTTCTATTTGGGTTGCAGTTAAATTTTTAGGAATTGAAACACGCTTGTTACTTGAGCTACTAGCCAGTCGTGGTTTTTGTTGCGTGACACACGCGTTGTGAAAGGAAACAGACACGCTGGAAAATCTGCATGTGAATAATCGACGGCTATTCTGAGACGCTGTTTCTGCGTCTGGTCCTGGCTGGCCTGACTAGTGTGTTTTTGTAGCCTGTGCAGCTGTTGCGTATTGCTGCCGAACTGCTTTATGTACCCAGTGGTGAATCAAATGCGTGTGTTTCAATGTAACTCGGATAATATGGGCATGGGTACTGGGGGTAGATGGGATCGGGAGTGGATTGGGGGTGTTGTGCTCATGAAGAAAATTGCGAGGATAGTGGACACTTAATGAAAAAATACGAATACTCGCCCTAGTGTGGTGTGACTTGTGGGGTCCCTTTTGAGTGAGTGAGTTCCTCTGATTTATGCATATTTCTCATTTTAGGGCAAAGCATTCGTGTTCGATCGCACCTTCAAGCCGGATACAACGCAAGAAAAGGTCTACAATGAAGCTGCATTCCATATTGTGCAAGGTTGATCACTATTTTGTGCGCCATATTTTACGGAATTCCGGGCGTTTTTTCTTCACTCGGCTTTCTTCACGAATAATTTTTTTGTAGGTCCATAATGCTGTCTTTGAATTTTCAGACGTGCTCAGTGGGTATAACGGTACGATTTTCGCCTACGGTCAAACGTCCAGCGGCAAGACGCACACCATGGAGGTTGGATGATGTTTCAATAATAATAATAATAATATTATAATAATAATAATGATAGTAATTTCACTGATCGTTGCCATAAACCGAACAACAACAATTAATTTGTGTGCTAATTTTCAGGGTGTCTTTGGCGACAATGACATGCAGGGTATCATACCTCGAATTGTGCAAGACATATTCAACCATATTTATAACATGGATGAAAACCTCGAATTTCACATCAAAGTCTCATATTTCGAGATTTACATGGAGAGGATACGAGATTTGCTAGACGGTTGGTTTCGTTCAGATCGGGTGATTTGCCAGCATAAAAAAAATCAGGCATGCCATCCGCATGATGGGCTGACTTCTTGTGTGAGAACCTCGGGTAATTTTTGCTGTTCCATGCAACTGACTGCCAGACATTCTGCTCAAAATCTTCCTGCAATTTGCATCACCACGACATCAGAATTATGCCCGATTGCGCAAACTGACAGCTTTTTATGCTGCAGTTGCTGGTGTAATTTCTGCTTGATCTTACAGAATGCTTTTATGAAACTCCAAAAAAAATGCACGTTAGCTGATTGCGAAACATTGCAGTAACCAAAACGAACCTGTCAATTCACGAGGACAAGAATCGTGTGCCGTATGTGAAAGGCTGCAGCGAACGATTTGTGTCGAGTCCGGAAGAGGTGATGGAGACGATTGAGGAGGGCAAATCCAATCGACACGTCGCCGTCACAAGTCTGTCACCGGTTTTCTCTTGAATTTGTTTATTTTTTTTTGCTTCTGCTCTTTTTGCGTGTCTTTTATTCGTTCAGTGATACGTAGCGAGACAGCATAACGAGGTGACAAGCAGTGTAGTTCCTGGTCCGGCGGGGAAATTAGTGTACCTCCCTACTTTTTCGGAGGGGAAATTAGTTTAGGCCTAAAAATGGCCATTTTAGGGAAAAATTTGGGAAAATTAGTGTACCCGGAGGGGAAATTAGTGTACTAGTGTACCTTGGTCTGGGAAATTAGTGTACCTTAGGGGGGTCCCCCTCCCCCCAGGAACTACACTGGTGACAAGGCAAAAAAGCCTTCGGACCGAAATTATTCACACCTTTCTCAATCCTTTTTACGTTTAGATTTACTCACTGGTTTCTTCCAATTTTTCAGACATGAACGAGCACTCGTCGCGCAGTCACAGCGTGTTTCTGATTCAGGTGAAACAGGAGAATCTGGAAACGCGAAAGAAACTCACCGGAAAGCTTTACCTGGTCGATCTGGCCGGCAGTGAAAAAGTGCGCGCAGCAACGATTTTCGCTCCATCATTTTTAATTTTTATATTATTTTCAACAATCATGTTTGTAATTTTAAATTCAGGTCAGCAAAACCGGTGCCGAGGGCCTGGTCTTGGACGAGGCGAAGAACATCAACAAGTCCCTGTCTGCGCTGGGCAACGTCATCGCGGCGTTAGCCGAAGGCGTGGTTAGTGCGCTGATGTTTCAATGTAGTATGTATGTGCACAAAGATGTGAAATGAAACAACACACGGGCAGAATAAGATGCCCAAGTTGCCAACGGTGGGCAGGCGAAAGTCCGTGGTAAGACTGCAGGCTTATTCATGTTGTTGTGTGCGTGTGACAAAGTAGATGCATTTGATCAATGTAGTCAAGAGGGATAGGTACGAGTGACTATCTTGGCTATTGAATGTATTAGGCAGGCAAACAAACCACACACCGCATCTGCTATTGTGTCAGCTAGGTAAATCGAGAGGATTTCAATCGTTTGAATATGACTACACGAAAGCGCGACTCATTATTATTGCAGAAATCGCACATTCCGTACCGTGATAGCAAGCTCACCCGTATCCTACAAGAGTCGCTGGGTGGCAACGCACGAACAACTGTGATCATCTGCTGCTCTCCAGCGTCGTTCAACGAGGGCGAGACCAAGTCGACGTTGCAGTTCGGTCAACGGTTAGAGTGACGTGTTTAGAAAATTGATGCTGGGAGATTTTAGATTTTTCAAAAATTGAATATGGTATTTGGTTAGGTGGTGGGACGATTTGACGGATCGTAAATTGGATACACTACGTGGCACGCGGTTTCTGGGCAGAAAATTATTGGGGAACTTTGACAGTGAGATCACCTTCTGGGCTTTAGGGTTTCTGCATTCTTATTGTTCAGGCCCGTGTGGTGGTATCCAATATTAGGCCATCGACTAATGCTGTTTTATGTATCTTGTGTTCCTCGCACCTAAGAAACAGCGCTGGCGGTGATTAGGGATCGGGAGGTATCGGGTATCGGCACCCAAAAAGTATCGGCATGTTTTTACAAGGTATCGGGTATTACACTTTTCGCGATTAAGAACCAGTCCTCAAAAACAGCTATGCAGATATTCATTGTTTTGCGAACAGAAAAATTTTTTAAAATGTAGGTGGGAGCTATTTGCACGTTGCATGACACAACAATAGTGCAAAATTCTTCTGAAAAAAATTGTTGCGCGCAGTGCTCAATGGCCATTTCAAAAAATTCCGCGCGACGTTTTTGCCAAAAACCTCAGTTTTCTATAATAGCGGTGTTTCTATTGGTATTTTGGCACTATCGGGCATCGGGTTATTTTCGAAGTATCGGATATCGGCTTTTTTCATGAACTACCGGGTATCGGCATTTGCCAAGTATCGGGTATCGGCATACCCCCCGATACCGATCCCTAGCGTTGATGTCACCCCAGCGGGTTGGCCCGTTTCGTCCTGTCCTGCACGCACATCATCAGCGCTAGATAATGCATCAGATCGCCTCTTGAAAACATGCGCCTAGCCACCACGGAGGAACACTAAAAACAGACCAAAAAGCCGCTTCAGCAATTCATGTGTTTCATACAAAATCATTTACAGCGCGAAAACGATCAAGAACGTGGTGGTTGTGAACGAAGAGTTGACGGCGGAGGAGTGGAAACGTCGATACGAACGGGAACGCGAGAAGGTGCTGAGATTGCGGAATCAACTGGCATTTGCCGAACAGGAATTGAAACGATGGCGGGCCGGTTGGTGCATTTGGGGGGAGGGTTCTATGTTCGGTTGTTCAATTAACGCTTTACAATATTATCGATACTATCGGTCGGTGAGATAATTTTATCTGCCAACCGAAATATTTGCGGATCTAGCATGTAGTGGATCCCATCCCTTCGTTGATGTTCAATACAAATATGAATTTTGAATTTACAAATGACTTTGACAAGCTGACGAAATACATACGTCAACAATCGCGCAGATACACGCCTCTCTGATTGGTTCCTCCAGGCACCAAGTCAGCAAACAAAAGCAACTTGACACCGATCTATAAAACTGATCAAAAATTTTGTTTTTATTTTCCAAGAACATTCTGGCGCCTGTTCAGAACGCCTGTATCTTAGCTGCCTGGACTTGAAATTTGATGGCACCTTGGATTTGGCAAAAAATCACTGTGCTGCATTTATTCACAGGCGAGAAAGTACCGGAGTCTGAGTGGGTGAACCTGGCCGAGGCCGGTGCACAACCAGCGGCGTTGCCTCAACTCAACAACGTTGACTCGACTAATAAATTGATGACGCCGAGTGCTAGCGAATCGATGATCAGTTTGGATAGGTGCGTTCGCGTGTTGGCTCGCATTACGTCTTAAAAGCCCGTTCTGCTCTTTTGGCCTCTGCTCTTTTTCACTTGCTCAAAGTGGTATTGCTCAAACGTGCTTTGCTCAATTGCCCGTCCACCACCACAGTGGCACGCACGTGGTGTCGACGGAACGACGTTACTTGTTACGTTTTTTGGTGACGCTCCACGTTGGCCGGGCAATTGAGCAAAGCACATTTGAGCAAGACCACTTTGACCAAGTGAAAAAGAGCAGGGCCAAAAGAGCAGAGCACTTATTTTGTTCCAATAGCTTAGGCTCAGGCTGATTTTGGTATCAGGCTTCGGCTTAGGCTTACACTTAAGATTAGTTTTGTGTTTAGGCTTAAGCTTAGGCCTATTCGTTTTTAGGTTCTGCTCTTTTGGACTCTGCTCTTTTTCACTTGCTCAAAGTGGTCTTGCTCAAATGTGCTTGGCTCAATTACCCCCGTCCGCCCGCTCCACTTCTACCGTGCACATACAGGTCGATCATGAACGTGCCCCTGCTATCGGACGCGGGTAGCGGTGCGGTGTCGGATGAGGAGCGACTCAAGTACGAACAGGAACGAGCGCGATTGTACCAACAGCTCGATGATAAGGTTCGTGTGGTGGTGTGTAGGGTTGGAGGTCGGGGGGGGGGGGGGGTACCCGACACCCGACACCCGACATTTGAGAAAAAAGCCGACACCCGACAGTTCCAAAAAAACCCGACACCCGACATCTAGTTTTTGGAAAAAACCCGACAGCCGACACCTGTTTTTGGACCAAAAACAGGCAACTTTTTGCTCCTTCGCACTATTAGTGCAATTTTTTTGGATCAAGTGACTGAATTCAAGTATTTTCACACAAAATAAACACCAAAATGACACATTCTGCGTCTTCGGAAACATTTGGTTCGAAGAAAATTTTCTCTCAAAATTCTTTTCTCGGCAAAACTGATGTTTTGAACCGTAAGTGTCGGGTGTCGGCTGTCGGGTGTCGGGTCCCAAAAAAACCCGACACCCGACACCTGGAGGCACCCGACACCCTACACCTACACTTTTTTGGCACCCGACACCCGACATCTCTCTAACCCTAGTGGTGTGTAGTTTGGTTTGTTTTTGGCGAAGCGATTGTGTTATGGAAGAGAACGTGGAGGACCTAATATTGTTTCAAAAAAAACTGCGTGCCGTGATACAAAGCCGAAGAAACATTTTCGCTTTGTGATAGTTTCTTGCTGAGTTTGCGTACCGGGACTGCAACGCCACCACTGAACGAATACTCTCTCGACCAAATGTCATCAAATGATGATGATGCCATCAAGGTGCTTGCTGACATGAGTTAGAAGTGCCAAAAACATCCTAATCGTGTCTGGGGTATACTTGCGTATTTTTCCGCAAAATATATTTTTGGAAAAAAAACCGTTTTTTTTCCGGAAAAAAACCGTTTTTTTCCAAATATTTTTCCAGTACTTAAGGATACCCATGGTCCAAAAACGCCTATTTTGGAGAAAATTTTGTCGGGAAATGGCCTGAAACAGGCTAAAAATGCACTTGGAGATTAAAAGTGCTCATTTTGAACTGTTTAGGACCGATTTACATTGGTTTTGACAACATCCTTTCGCAACCTTTGAAAATATTTCGGAAATTTTTGGAAAAAAACCGTTTTTTTCCAAAAGTTGCCACTTGGAAAAATTTCCGGAAAAATAAAAACGTATTTTTCCGGGCCTCGGAAAAAAACGGTTTTTTTTCGGTTTTTTTTCCGGAAAAAAACGGTTTTTTTTCCGGCCCGCAAGTATAGTCTGGGGGTGTGCCGAAATAAAAAGAAATTGGAAAAAATACTCGATTCCAACTTTTTCCAGGATGACGAGATCGAGAAAGCGACGCAGCTGGCCGAGCGGCTCAAACAACAGATGGCCGAGCAGGAGGACATTATTAAACAGGCGCGTATCGATTATGATGGATCGCAGGCGGAAATATCGCGAATGCAGTCCGAGAATGATGTAAGTGCACGTTTTGTTGGTCCGGCTGTGCAGCGGGTTTCAAACTTGGGTGATCAGGCTAGGCCAAGTCTCGTTGTTCACGTTACCTTTTGATCCGATCGCCAAAACGGACAAGTGACAGCGTTGCGTTGGCTGTAAATACATTTAAAGGGCTACGGATGGCACGTTTTCATTTCAGACAATCTAAGAAAAAGGTTAGGTCTTTTAACTGAATGATTATTTTGCGCACGCAGGCGGCCAAAGAAGAAGTGAAGGAAGTGCTGCAAGCACTCGAAGAGCTGGCGCTCAACTACGATCAGAAACAGCAGGAGGCCGAAGCGAAAACGAAGGAGAACGATACTCTGGCGGATGAAGTCAACAAAAATCTGGTTGGCTTTTGTTCATGATTTCTCAGTTCCATTTTGGCTGATTGTGTCGAATTGTTTTTAATATTTTTGAGCAACAGTTGGGTCATAGATCACAAAGAAAGACCACATTTGCAATTGAGAACAAGGAACGTTGACAGTGACAAATCATTATTTGCTAACTTGATTATTTCAGACAGCATTTTTGGTCGAAGCTACAGACTTGATTCTTGCAGTCACACTCTTCGTGTGGCTGGCAACCACTCCCACCTCCAAAGTGCCAGATGTTTCATTACCTAACCTAAACAAGTTATGTGCATTATTCCAGTCTCAACTGAATGAAGTGCAATCCGAGCTGCAACAAATCAAGGAGTCGACGGTGGTGCACAAACGTCGCGTCCAAGAAATGCTAGGGAACATGCTCCGAGATTTGTCCGAAGTCGGCACGATTGTCGGCAGCACCGCGCCCGAAATAAAGGTCGGTGATGATCAGTGATTAGGATAGGTAGGTTGAAAAATTATGTGTATTATATACCTAACCCATTAGGTTAGGTTAGGTAGGTTGAAAATTATTTGAAAATTAACCCAGTGAGTGCCAGTCGTTGCTGTCCTTGCACTGGCGCATCCAGTGGGCCACAGGCGCCTAATTATAAAAGTGGAAAGTTGTGACAGATTAATATTATCTATTAGTAGAAGACACCATAAAAAGTGAGAGCTTGATGAAGGCAGCAATGAAAAGGAAAAAACAGAGAAATAAATGAAGGCAAAAAAAGCGAGCAAGAGCAAATTTATAAAATTGCGCAAAAATAAAAACTTTTTTCGCAAAATACTAAATAAACTAACAACCTAGCCCCATAAAAAGCAGAGAAAAAACGAGTTCCTAGAGAATCGGCTTTTACAACCAATTTCTAGACTAGGAAAATTAGAAATTAAATTAACGAAAGAAGAAATTAATAATAGCTAGATAAATGGCTGTCTTGTTTCCGCCATGAATGTAGACAAGCACCGATTCAGAACAGCAGTTAGGCCTGTACTTAAAAAAGTACACCCAGGCGGGTCTTCAGTACATCCTGCTGTTCTACCTGCAACTAACTGGGGCAAAAAAGGTAAAATTTAAAAAAAACAGAAGGCAAAAAGTGAGGCTGAAGATAAAAACAAGCTCGATGAGAGCAGGAAAATACATAAAAAACATGCGTAAATGCGTGAATGGCGGAGCAAAAAAACACAGAATGCGATCCAAAACAGAAATAAAAACGAAAAAGAAAAAACTCACGGTATCGAATCCGAGCCAGATCCTGAAGACGAACCAGAGTGACCATCGTCATCGCGTCTTCGTTTATTGCCGCGTTGTCGAACATGTCCAGGCATTATCGATTTCAAAGGAAATTAATTGTTGGTGGATATTACTGGCAGGCTGGACTGATATCTAAAAAATTTTCAAAAAATGAACTAAAACATGGACAAAGAGAGGGACCAAAGCAGGGGGAAATAAACATAATGAACCGAAATTCAAAGCAACAGACTGTGGGACGTCTATAAAAAATCAGAGCTAATGCAGTGAGCAAAATCTTTTCGATCATAGAGTCCATATCTGGAGAACAGGATAGCATTGCGTTCGAACAGCTTAAAGGGCTCGGGACATAACCGTAGGAAAGGCAGCAGAGCACAGTGTTATGCACCGTTGGAAAGCGCTGTGACAGCATATGTCACGCACAAATGTTAAGCTCCTTTGAGATTCGCTATCTCTTCGTAGAGCGACTTTTCGTTCCAGAAAAAAGTGAATTTTTTCACAACTTGAAATGACCGGTGCAAAAACCCCAAATGAGTTGAAAGTCAACTAACCCGTGGATAAGATTACAACAACTTCTGGATAACTTATCATGACAACTTTAGTCGCTCAAAGCATTGCTTCACTCGGTGAGGGAGCGAAACGTTCCAAAAATCGGCCATATTTTTCGAGAAAACAAGTTTGTCCCTAAATTTTGACGCTGAACTTTGCGTTGCAGAGATGAAAATGCGATAGGAAAATAGAGCATTGTTGAAAGTGTCAGAAAATAAGGTTTTTAAATTTGGAAACCCTTAGATAGCGGCGCAACAGGCCGAAAAAGACCAAAAAATTGCCCCTAAACTGCATAGTTGCATTCACTGACGGAAATGTGATGTAAATAGGCCACGTATTGCATCGCATTAGAAACGAGAAAGTCAGATAAACGCACAGTCCAAGAATCTAGATAAGTTTCAAGACCTCAAACTCCATAGACCCGCTGTTGCAGCCATGTCAATGTAAAATCGATTTTCGGCTATAAATCGTTACCGTTAAGGACCATTGTAAATTTATTAGAACCAAACGATCTAGCTTTAAATTAGCTATCGAACGATATATGACATGCCCATACTATCTCTTACTGTGGAAACGAAACGGTCAAAATTCCGAAATCGCACACGGTGAGGTGACTGTTCATTCCAGAATCGTCAAAAAACCAATTTTTTCACCTGTGCTCCCAAGCGTTCGAATTTTTTGGGTCTTGTCATATGTCGTTCGAAAGCTATTTCGGAGATACATGGTTTGGTGCTATTACATTTGCAATAGCTATTAACAATAAGCATTTATGGTTGAATATCATATTCAGGTTAGTATGGCTGCCCCGAGAGATCTGTAGACCTTGCGGTCTTCGGACCTTGATAGGTTGTTAAACCAGACGTTTGTCTCAATTTTTTGTTTCGAATGCGATACAATCTGTGGCCTTTATGTGTCACAATTCTGGCGATAAATGTAACCACCTAGTTTAGCGGCAATTTAATGGATTTTTAGGCCTGTCGCGGAGCTAGCCATTAGTTTAAAAATTTAAAAACCTTATTTTCTGGTACTTTCGGCCATGCTCTATTTCACCATTGCATTCTTATTTCTGCAGCGCAAAGCGTGACCTCAAAATTTAGGGACAAACTTATGTTCTCGAAAAATAATGCCGATTTTTTGGAACGTTTCGCACCCTCACCGTGTGAGGCAATGGTTTGAGCGACTGAAGTTGTGATAATAAGTTATTCAAAAGCTGTTGTAATCCTATCCACGTGTTACTTGACCTTCAACTCATTTGGGGTTTCTGCACCGGTCGTTCCAATTTGTGCAAAAAATCAGTTTTTTCTGGAACGAAAAGTCCCTCTACCAAGAAATAGCGAATCTCCAAAGAGCTTAAAATTTGTGCGTGGTATAGGCTGTCGAAATGCTTTCCAACGGTATATAACAGTATGTGCTGCTACCCTTCCTTCGGTTATGTCCCGAGCCCTTTAATAAGCACCATTAATATGTCCTTATCACAGACATTTTTAAGACGTAATGCGGTGATAGTTAATTTAATGTTATGTTTGAAATCGTGGAATTTAGTGCAAACACGCAAAAATCGTAGCGCCTGCGAATAGTAGGTATTATACACAACATTAGAATGCACGGCACTCAACGGATCAGAATATTTGATTACTTCGAAATCAAAATCCCCTTTTGGTCAAAGAGGCCCCTGAAGAGGAGAACCATTTGTTCTGGTGCCCGTTTTTGTTCAAATCCCTTCAAATTGAGTGAATTGAGCCAAACGTTTTCATTCATTAGGCAGATGCGCAAATGTTTGCCTGTAATCGGTCCAAGGCTGGACCGGACTGTTTGTTTGTACCTGTTTCGCGGCTTTTATTTGATCAGATTTTGTGACTCTGATTTTTGCTTGAGGACCAATCGTTGGCCGGAGAGTAATCGTCCAATAGTTAACGAGCAACTTATACAAGTGTCGTGAAACATTTTTCTATCATTATATATAATTTGTTGTGCAGGTGGGCGAAAACGACAAGATCGACGAAGAGTTCACGCAGGCGCGTCTGTTCATTACGAAAATGAAGAGCGAAATCAAGGATCTGGCCACGAAATGTGCGTCGTTGGAAACGGGCCAATCGGACACTTCGGCCAAGATCGAGACGACAGCCAAAGAACTGAGTGAATGCAGACTCACCATACAACAGGTATCGGGGTTTACGCCACGTTTTATTTTCAAAATTCACCAGGTGCAAGTTGCGCGATGTGAGAACTGGGAGGTGATATTTGAGGTCGATATCTGCGGCCAGCCGTGGATAGCCTAGCGGTCTTTCCTATTGTTGGTCGGGTCACACATGTTCTTTCTGAGTACTTGGGCAGAGTGTTCTTTATACGATTGGTCCAAAATGCATATTTTGGTCACGATATCAGCAAGATCTAATATATTATGTACCCTGCGTGGTGGTGTCATTCCGTTCCGAGACAATGTGTTGTGCCGGAGAAGGCTTTGCGAATGTGTCGGTCGATAAAGTTGTGACCGACAAATTTACACAAAACCATCTTTTAACGGATGATCGTGGAAAGAAAAATACCATGTGACTTACAGTACATACGTAATTTTTACATGCGTTTTTTCAGCACGAAGCCAAAATGAAAACCATCTCCGACACCCTGGCCGAGACGGAGAAGAAGAAGCGAGCACTCGAGGAGCAAGTCGATGCGCTCAATGAACAATGTGCCAAAATCAAGGCCTCGGGTACGGTGTTCTTTCCTTGTTCATTTTTTACCACTGTATGGTTTCGTGACTGATGCGGTCTTCTTGGGCACGTAACTTGTTGCGTCCAGGTTATCCCAACGTTTACTGATAAGTAGGGTTAGAGAGATGTCGGGTGTCGGGTGCCAAAAAAGTGTAGGTGTCGGGTGTCGGGTACCCCCAGATGTCGGGTGTCGGGTTTTTTCGGACCCGACAGCCGACACCCGACACTTACGGTTCAAAACATCAGTATTGCTGAGAGAAGAATTTTGAGAGAAAATTTTCTTCGAACCAAATGTTTCCGAAGACGCAGAATGTGACATTTTGGTGTTTATTTCGTGTGAAAATACTTGAATTCAGTAACTTGAGCCAAAAAATTGCACTCTTGATGCAAATCAGCAAAAATTTGCCTGTTTTTGGTCCAAAAACAGGTGTCAGGCGTCGGGTTTTTTTCCAAAACTAGATGTCGGGTGTCGGCTTTTTTTCTGAGATGTCGGGTGTCGGGTATTTTCAGATGTCGGGTGTCGGGTACCCCCCCCCCCCCCGACCTCTAACCCTACTGATAAGCATCGAAATTTTTTTGTGATCCTTCACGCTCAAGTTTGTGTCGTCGTCAGTGAATCTGGCGACATCCGCGCTTCAAAAATCACTTGACCAAGACTGAATCAGTCATCATTTGTTTTAAGTTCGGCATTTTTTCACCAGTTTTGTGTTTTGAGAACTTTTTGTGTTTTCTTATTTTTCCCGATGAAAATAAAAGTATCGATTTTTGCACAGGTGGCGGCGGTGACGTTGAATCGCAACTCGACGAACATCGACACGCGCACGCCAAGCAGGTGGCTCAACTGAGAGATGAAATCGAGGAGAAAACGAAGACAATCGATGAATTAAAGGTAACTTGTATGCTGCGCTTTGTATTTCATGTGCGTGTAGATCACAACCAACGTTCTGAAATGTAAAAATGTGAGGCCACTTTACTGGAAAATGTATTTTGCTTTGTTTGTTTTGCTATGTTCTGTTTTTTGTCAAGCACAGAAATTCCACATACTAATTAAATTAAATAATGTCTGCTGAAAATAATAAATAAATTTTAATTCTCACACAGACATCACTACAAGAGCAACAGTTGGCCAAAGAACAACTGCAAAGCGAATATGACGCGCTGAAAGCGGAGGAGGCGGAGAAAGAGAAGAAACTGAAAGAGTACGCGGCGATGGGTGATAAACGGGCGCAGGCGCAGCAGGATTTGAAAGGTTCGTTGCATGATAATCAGTGTGGTTTGCATGATAGTAGGGTTAGAGGGATGTCGGGTGCGAAAAGTGTACGTGTCGGATGCCTCCAGATGTCGGATGTCGGATTTTTTGGGACCCGACAGACGAGAATAAATTTTGAGAGAAAATTTTCTGCGAACCAAATGCTTCTGAAGGCGCAGAATGTAACATTTTGGTGTTTATTTCAATTGAAAAACGCTTGAATTCAGTAAATTGAGCCAAAAATTGCACTAAAATGAGCAAATGAGCAAAATTTTACCTGCTTTTGGCTCAAAAAGTAGATGTCGGGTGTCGGCTTTTTTCTCTGATGTCGGGTGACGACTCCCCCCCCCCCCGGCGACCTCTACCCCTACATGATAGAATACAACAGCTGCTGGAGTGTGTTGCAAAAAGAGCAGCGCATTTAATTTTCTTCAATATTTACGCATTTTTTCTTTCTGCCGCGTGAATGACCAATAGATTGTTTTGCTCTTGCTTCACTTGGTGTTATGCTAACCATGGAACATTCTTGGAGGAAGGCAATCTTTCCGCGAAAAATGTAAAAATAGCGCTTACAAAAATTGCCGGCCAGCCAGAGTGGGTGAGGGTAATGTGAAGCAACTTTTGCAACACGATGTCTTACTGTTTTTAACGCTTTATCAACCGTTTTTTTTTCAAGTTAGTAACCGAAAATCATTGTTTTTATATCAAATTAGCCTTTTTGCACATATGACAATTTTATTGCAGGTCTGGAAGAGACGGTATCGAAGGAGCTGCAGTCGCTGCACAATCTTCGGAAAATTTTCGTCCAAGATCTGCAGCAACGAGTAAAACGCACGCCGACCGGTCCGGAGGAGGAGGAGTTTGTTTCCTCCGCAGCCCAGAAGCAGAAGATCAGCTTTCTCGAAAATAACCTCGATCAGCTCACGAAAGTACACAAACAGGTCGGTGTCATTGTCCGCGTTTGGTTGGCGTTCCTTATTTTGTGATTGCTCGTTTCGACCTGCTTTACCAATTGCTGCCAATCATTCAACCTAAAAGCGCCGTGCTGTACAGTTTACATGCGAACAAGAATATTATGATAATTTGCAATTTATATTCGGCAATTTATACATAAGAATGTTATTATAATTTGCAATTTATATTCTCCAATTTATATATAAGAATGTTATTATAATTTGCAATTTATATTCGGCAATTTATATATAAGAATATTATGATAATTTGCAATTTATATTCGGCACTTTATATATAATATAAGAATATTATTATTATAATGGCAATTTACGTAAGAACATTAATATTATAATTCGCAGCTGGTTCGCGACAACGCCGACCTGCGCTGTGAACTGCCGAAATTGGAGAAACGACTGCGCGCGACGATGGAACGCGTGAAGAGTCTGGAATCGGCGCTCAAAGATGCCAAAGAGAACTCACTGCGCGACAGGAAAAAGTCGGTGTTGTTGTTGTTGTTTGATTTCAAAGCTTCCGTGTGCATGAGCACGCGGCACAATGCGGTCGCGGATGCATTCGGGATTTTTGCTTTTCGCGATTTTTTGTTTCGGGATTGTTGACGGCCACCGTGGTCGCACGGTTTGCTTCAAACCCGTTGTTGACTGGCGTGTGGTGTGCAGTTGCCTTTTGTGACTTTCCGATGTTGCAAAGCTGTAGAATGAAGAAACTTGGTGAAACTTTAATAAAAATTTGAGGCGTAGTCAGCTCTCGTTAAAAATTTGCTGAATTGAAGTTATTATATGTCGGCTTTTTTTTATCACCCAGTTGTGACTTCAGATACCAAAACGAGGTTGAGCGCATTAAGGAAGCGGTGCGACAGCGAAACATGATGAAACGCAATTTGCAACCGCAGATCGGTGCGTATTGTGTTCAGTTGATCTTTATGATTTTTTATACATTTTATTTTTGTCATATCGCTGATTTTTTGTTATAATTTATGTTTTCAGCCAAACCAATTCGGCCGGGTCAGCCGATCCATCATGCACAGCCATCGCCCGTCAT
This sequence comes from Rhynchonema sp. JSB1_4, assembly GCA_030248065.1. Taxonomy (NCBI): domain Eukaryota; kingdom Metazoa; phylum Nematoda; class Chromadorea; order Monhysterida; family Xyalidae; genus Rhynchonema; species Rhynchonema sp. JSB1_4. The sequence goes on from JASAMV010006547.1 coordinate 54,095, forward strand.
CCGACCTGCAAATGCTGGTATGTGATCGAAATAGTTTGACAGTCTTCCCTCTTAATCTCTTATGGGCCCGAATTCTCGAAGGCGCCATCACCACCGGGGGCGGTTGTCCAACAGTACATTTGATATATCTTGCCCACTCCACATCGGTGCGTAAATTCCCTTTTGTTCCCAAAACGTGCGTGCGGTGAACAACGCTGCTGTTCGCGTTAGCACACAACAAATTGAGGTCAGCCAGCTGGAAGTTGTCATCATCGTGCTTTGGGGCGCAACCACCCCCGGTGGTGGTTGAGCGTTGGAGAATTTGGGCCGCAGTGACATTTACATCATGACCAGACATCTTCCTTCATCTTTCGTGATAAAAACGAAGATCACAATATCGAGTAGCAGAGACAGAATTTTCACCGTCGTCGCCCTAATACTCAAGTATGGGAACTAGTCGGAAATTATCCAGAAGAGCGTCATTGTAAAACGGACGTTCTCAATTTTGTTCTTGTATGAAATATACATATTCCGTTGTGTTTCAGGCTCACAAGCATCCTGATCCTAATCGTGGATGCTACCGCAATTAATTCGAGCACTGGTATTCTTTCAAATCTCATGCTGTTCTAATATTGGATTAATTATTATTCATCGAGGCGTGACGCAAAGCAAACAACGTTGCGTTATTCAATCTTGTGTAAGAGCTGGTTGGACGATTGACTGCTTCCTCTGCTCAAAACGACGTCCGGAAATGCTTTGAACTTGACGACTGTTTCCCGTCGACTTTTTACATTCTAAAATCTCCTGCAACTTGGCATTAATGCCGTGTGCACAAAGGCTATTACAATTGTTGGCATGTTATTCGATCACGAGACGCCATTGGGTTGGTTAGCGGCAAGCAGGGTTGGGCAAAAAACGTTTTTTTTTCAAAAAATCGTTTTTTAAACGCCCAGATGACCAAATTATGTCCCCAAAAAAATTGGAAAACGCTCATGTTGGGAAGAAAACGTGGTTAAATGAAGTAATTCTATGTGTTCCGAGGCAAAATAAACGGGTTTCAACCCTTTTCTAGAGAGTTGTTAAGATCCCATATCAGACCCGCATCATGGTACCAACTTTGGCCGGGGTCATCACTGAAAGTCAAACTCCGTATATCGACGTATCTCGACAAAGTAAAAATTGGTCGAAAATTTTTTGAAAAAAATGGGACAAAAAATTGATTTTCCTTGATAAGCAGGGTACTTTCCCTGAAAAATCAGGGAAAATCAAGGAAATTCAGGATTAAAAAAAAGTAAACCGGCCCAGGCGTTTTTTTATTTTTTTAAAGAAAAAACGCCGTCGTTTTTTTTGCCCAACCCTGGCGGCAAGTTGCACGTTTTGCAACCAGAACGTATGTATGATCGCCCAGACCCTTCCAAAGGTGGGTGCTCTGATGATAATCTGTTATATTTTTAAGTCCTAACTATACTTCGTACTCTCACGAAACACGAAACAAATTGTCGCGCGCTGATTGGCGGGCGAGCGCGTGAGAACCAATCAGCGTGGGAAAATTGGTTTCGTGATGCGTGAGAGAACGGAGTGTAGTTCGGCCTTAAGTGTATCACCTCTCAATCCCACGATTCCGCCAATTATCGAGCTAAACATTGCAATGTCCCCTTATTATTGTGTTTGTTTTCTTCGCAAAGTTGTGCTTCCCACATTAATATACTCTAAATGACCGTGGGAAATGTTATTTTGAATGAGTTTTGATGATACATAAATGTCACCACGTGTTTTAGGCAGCGATTTTGTGTTTATTGTATTTGTGTTCATTGTTTTCGTCAGATTTGCACGCGTGTTATTATGAGAATCGAGTTTCGCTGATATCCATGCGTTGTGATAAGTTATAAAGTTTTTCTGTTTCTGTTCCACGTTATCCCATTTGATTTATGTGCTGCTTTTGTGAGTTTTTGGGTGAGTTGTTTATTTTTTTTTACGAAAATGTACTGTGTCAGAAACCCCTGCACACCAGCAATGCTATTAAAAACCTATTTGTGGTGTTTTTGTGAACATTTTTATCCCACTGATATTCCCTGGCTGCTTATTTGCTTTCACGCTTTTCTCTTCTTGTTTTTTCGTCAAGAGAATTTTGCTATGTATTTTTTGCACAGTCTAGTTTGGTTTGCGGCTTGCCTTTCTTGTGATAGATGTTAGTGACACAACACTCATTTTATGATGACTATTTCTGCTGCTGATTATATGATTGATTCAGTCATTCAGTGTATACTTGCGTATTTTTCCGCAAAATATATTTTTGAAAAAAAACGTTTTTTTCAAATATTTTTCCAGTACTTAAGGATACCCATGGTCCAAAAACGCCTATTTTGGAGAAAATTTCGTCGGGAAATAGCCTGAAACAGGCTAAAAATGCACTTGGAGATTAAAAAGTGCTCATTTTGAACCGTTTAGTACCGATTTACATTGGTTTTGACAACATCCTCTCGCAACCTTGGAAAATATCTCGGAAATTTTTGGAAAAAAACCGTGTTTTTCAAAAGTTGCCACTTGGAAAAATAAAAACGTATTTTCCGGGCCTCGAAAAAAACGTTTTTTTTCGAAAAAAACGGTTTTTTCCGGCCCGCAAGTATATTCAGTGTATTACTTTTTCACACATCATTTTCTTTCAAATACCATAATAAGATTCAAGTTGTTGTCTGTTAAACTGCTTCTAAGCTAGCATCGGTAATTTTCAGAGAAACGATCTGAACCGCACTTTTATTTCGATCACGTTTGATAATCATGGTGAAAAAACTATTCTCTATTTTTATTAAAATAGCGAGTTAATGTCTGTAACACACAGCAGGTTTTCATCTAACTTTAATTAGGTACATAATTTTACGTTGCTTCAATTATTGTACCACTTTTTATCACATAATATTATCCTCCTTCTGCGTGCGTGGTTAGTCGACGTCTCCTGTTTGCATATTTGTGTCCCAATTTACACACGTTATAATTATTACAATGATTTTATTACTATTATGTGTATCACACAATGCATCACGAGGTGATAAAATTGCGTACTATTTTGTTTTTGAACATTGGTTGACGTCGAAGATCATGCCCGTTTTTATGCTGGCTCCCAGTCTGAAGTTGGGTGTTATCTTACGATCACTAACTTCCGTTCATTCCACCAATTCAAGCAGCCTCCTTTTTTCCCGTCAGATTCACTGCCTTCCACGATGTATTGGCGCGAGGCAGGTATTACTTATCTCAGATATTCACAAATTGCTGCCGAAGCGTTGCGCCGAGTGCTCAGGGTTGGTTGACTGATTGCAACTTTTAAGGTTGATTACGTCCTCCGTATGTTGGCCGATTATTTTGTTGGCTTTCTGCCACTTCAAATTTTACCACTTCAAATTTTCTACCACTTCAATTCAAAATCTTGTGCTCAAACATTCAGGCACTATAAAGCTGGTCCAGTGTTTCACATGGTCGTATCGGCTTTTTATCGTGCTGAAATTAGGCCTCTGTGCGACTTACAAAATTTTTTGAGGACTGAATTTGTGATTTTTTTTGGAAAGTTGATTGTGTTTCAATGTGCTTAAATTTTGGCAACTGTGAAATCACACGAGGACCTCATCGCTGATACGAAGTAAATCCCAAGCACCCCTCAGGGGACTTATTTGGCATTATTTTCCAGTACCTTTTGTCAATTTCATCTCGATGATGTATTTTGTTGCAGGAAGAAGCCCGTAAGAAAGCGGCCGAACGGGCCAGCACCACAGTGAAAGTGTATGAATGGAAAGATGGGAAAATGATCAAAGAAGCGCTCAATAAATGATCTGATAGTCTAGGATTAAACACGGTCAAATATATGCATCAAACTGAAGTTGTTTTGTTCCGTTTTGTTTTGAATTCAACGATTGGTGAGTTGTGTTCTGTAGATAAGTTTCCATCATATGGCAATACGTATGCGCACATTTGGTGTTTTGAGAGCGATTTGATCAGCTAGGTGTATGATATTAGCTCAGAAGGTTACCTGCTAGTCTTTTTTGTTACTTGCGCCTGTCAGATATATTGTGGTTTCACTCAGATATATTATGAATGTAAACTGGAAACGGAAACAGTTCGGTTTGTAACTTAGCTTATTCGGCAAAATTGTTAGCATTCTTATGGTAACTCAACGTGTTTGATCAGAATAAAAACTGCCAACTAACACGCAGCAACATCTTAAATTTTGCTTCTCATCTGGCGTAGTCTGTGAAGCGCCCAAACTTGAACTGATTCATTCAACAATCAAGTTTGATATCAATCGTGTTTTGAGTGCATTTCCGTTCATAGCGAATGGCTGAAAAAATTCGGCTTATAGTAGTGTCGTCACATTTTGTCGTTAATCACATGTATTGTTTTCGCGCTCGTTTGTGACTCCTGTATTATTGCTTGTGCGACGACGTTGTTTGACGACAAACCAATCAGCCAAAAATTCAATCCAGTTACACCGCGACAGCTGATGGAAGTGGCACATAACAATCAACATTTTTCATTTTCAGCAATGTAATGGGCGTGCATTCGGGTGGCTCGGCTGGTAGCAGCAATCCGGTGAAGATATTATGCAATATATTCATCTCGTTTATCGGAGCGGGCGTGCTCGGCCTGCCCTATGCGTTCAGAATGGTGGGTGGGTGATGTTTCATTGACATTTAAAAAAAATTAATCAGAACCGTTTGCAAGTCGTTACTGAAGGTGCTCAACCCATGGAAATAGTCTTGGTACTTTGCTGTTTTGCAAGGTTCTTTCTTGTTCAATGAAACTGACCAGCAACCGCATTACGCATGCAGTGTTTGGTTGCGGATATTTAGAACGAGCAAAACATTTTATATTGCATATCATAATGCTTCTTTTCAAATTTGTCCACTAACATGGCTAGTAATGTCTGAAAATCTGATGGCCAGAAAAGCAGTAATCACTAGCCAACGATAATAAACCGCAAAGTTCCACTACCCACTTTACGACCAGTAAATCTAAAAGCCAAAACCGTAGCGAGCCACTGGCTAGTCAAACTCGATTAAAAAATCCCTGAATGTAAAACTTTGCAATGATTTCGTGGACGCAGAGTTCCGCCCCGTACGACGTCGCTTCCGAATCTTAATCTTGAATCTCTCCATTTTACAGGCCGGCCTGATCGAGGGGATTGCCGTGATGATCTGTGTCAGCTATTTCTCGTTGGTCTCCCTTCTGTTTCTCGAACAATTGTCATTATGGATACTAAAATGAATTTAAAAAAAAGACTTGCAGTGTTCGCGCAATGTTGCTGTTGATCGAATGTAAGTACACGATTCTGCATCGATACGGTAGCTCGGATCAGAAATCGTTGATCGCAAACGGCGACGATTCGATGATGGCGATGGAGACGAAGGATGAGTCGATCATGCGCAGCACTACCAGACGTATGGCGCCCGAGGAATCGATGAGCTATGGCGATGTCGGTGGGTTGTTTTTCGTATTATATTTGTGGTTGTTTAGGCTTTCCCGCTGGTGCCTGCGTGCCCTCGCACTAACACGCCACTAGATGGACACAATACCAAGTTCAGAGCGCACCCAGTCGGTGCATGTTGGGGATATACCCTCCCAGATGGAAAACAAGTTGTTGCGATGTGCATAAACCTCCTTGGTCGTGCGGAGTTTGTGTTTCGGCGGTCACGTGGTTAGTGCGGTCACACACTATGACCTGATGCACCAACCGTCTGTGAAAACACGTCGAAACGGGCAACCAAGAAACCAAAATAATTGGCATGGATCGATTTATAGCTGGTTGGTGTCATGGTGGTGATCTATTCTCGCTTGGTCAACATGTTTATATCGTATACGGGGGTGTTGCGCGAAGTTTTGTTCGGTTGTGGATTGATTGGGATTCGATAGTGTATTTGTTCATTCCCACTGTTTCTCTTATGCCAGTGGGGAAACATTTCTTGTTCGCCCGTCCGTTTTTGGAAACAGCAATGAAACTAGCGGACATCCAAGGAACACGTTGCTTCCCAATCCACACGTCAGTGGACAAAAAAGACGGCTGTCAGAATTGGACCGGTGAATTTGATTTGTTGTTGCTTCGGTTGGCCAAACGCGAGCGTTATTCAGTTTCCGTTATATGCTGCCCGTTCCATTTCAGGTTTCTACGCAATTGGCATGCGCGGCAAAGTGATGGTCGATGTTTCAATTATCATATCCCAAATTGGTAAGCCCCTTCATGGCTGTACCGCTGAAGTTGGTCCACACGTTCATCAAGCCACGCTTGGGCTGCTTCCATTTCTGGTATTTCTGGTAAACTTTCTATAGTAAGTTTCTAATTTCGTGGTCTCATGCATTCTTACAGACGCAGGGGAACTGCCGTTCGAAGTCGAGGCAGGCAATAAGCTCAACACAATCAACAAGTCACGCAGTTGACACACACAGCCAGTGTGACTGAAACACATTTTGAAACGCACATGAGCCAGCTGCGTGGCTTGTTGATTGTGTGTTGAGCTATTTGCCTGCCTCGACTTCGAACCGCAGTTCCGCTGCATCTGTAAAAGTGCATGAGTCAACCAAATTAGAAATTTACTATACCAACCAACCAATGTAGCGTTTCGCAGGCTTCTGCTGTGCCTACCTGATCTTCATCACCGAAAATCTAGCGTCGTATTTCCCGACCGTTGGCAAAGAACTGTGGCTGTTGATCATGCTGCCCTTTCTCTACCTGCTCACGCTTTACAGACACCTGCACAAGTTGGCCTTCTTCAGGTCGGCGAATTTTTCTGGGTCTTCGGTGTTTTGTTGAGAACTTTCAGTGACTGTATTGAAGTTGGTGATCGAATGCGCCTTAGTCACGTGACACTTGAGTGGGAAATTGTTGGAAACTTGAAAATTGTTTGCGCAAATCCGGGTCAGTTTGGTGATCATGGCAATCACAAGTGAAAGCTAAAAAATCAAAAGCTCGGCGCCAGTGCTAACACGCATGAGTTAGTCTCGAAATTATTCACAAAAATAGTCACAGTCACGTGGAGGCAGATCCGATCCGTTCACCAAGCTTAATCCCGTTGGCCCTTGATTTTAAAAAAATTGCAAACTTTTGCCAGAAGTTTCAGTTTGTTCGCTCAATTGTCGAATCTGTTTGCGTTCGCCGTCGTTTTCTGGTTCGACTTCGATCATATTGCACACGCCAGAGCCAGGTTCGTCGGCCAATAGTGCCACTTTGCGATTAATGGCATGCCGCCGCCTGCGTGACTGGCGACCCTCAACTTCAGCCGTGTGTGTGTGGCTTGGTAGATAGAAGTGTAGAACGTTGAAATAGGGTTCGGATGACTTTCGGGATTTGACCTATCTTGGATCTGTAATTCTCTATGTCAGTGTTATGTGTTTTTCTGCAAGTCGGAGCGGTTGAAGCTAAAAATACCTTACTTGAGTGTTACTTTCGTACCTGGTTCATCCCGCAAATTTATGTAATCCTGTTTCTCTCAAAAAACGTTCTGGCTCAAATTAATCTGTTGATGTGTGTATTTGTCGCCCTCGCTAACATTCCAAAGTGCTGGATTGCACGTGCACAACGCAAAACATTGGTGTGCACGCATAAATCCCACTGTTTCTCCAATATTGCTGCAATTACAATACACAATTGTTTGCAGAATGCATCCGCGCACCTGGTCAATATGGGCGTTCCCATTCTTCTTCTCCGTCGCCATCTATTGCTACGAAGGCGCTGGCATGATACTCTCGTTAGAATATTCACTGGCCAAACCGCACAGGCATCTCTTCAAACAGTTCGGTTACTGGTTTGGGCTGCTGTCTTGTGTTTTTTTGGTTGTCTTTGATTGAAAGTTTATGTGAGGACCAATCGATTTAGTATTCAAACAGGTCGCCATAAAATTTCATTTTTTTTCAATTGCTAGCAATTCAATCCATAGGGTTTCTAATTCTAGCAGACTAAATTTTGGGCCACGGCGCGTAAAAATGCTACGTCTGGCATTTGGAATTTTAGTATAGGACTCGGTGACACCTGAAAAAAACCGGGGATTTTGCTGATCGATGCATCTGGATTTCATTTGAATTAACAACCATGATCATCATCGTTATCTGCAGATATTTCCTGTCCGTCATATCAGTGGTGACCATGCTGTACATCATGTTTGGCGTGTGCGGCTATCTGGTGCGTTTCTGTTCGATTTTCTTCATTTTTTCTCAATTTATGTCAGAAATCGAAATAAATTTCTGTGATTTCTCGCTTGCAGTCGTTCGGCCCGCACACCAACGCTATCATCACGCTGAATTTACCACAAGGTTTGGTGCACGACGGGTTTTCATAGCAAAATCTCAAAAGAAAAACAACTTGTTTTCAGGCTCGGGCAGCCTCGATTTTGCAATGATGGTCAAACTGAGTCTGTCGATCGGGCTGTTTTTCACTTATCCAGGTCGGTAGCTTTTTTCTTGGTGTTTTTTAGGCGATTTTGGATTTGTTAGTTGTACTCTTATTTCAGTTATGATGTTTCCGGTGAACGAATTGCTGCAGAAGATGTTGTTTGATTCGCTGCCGGCGCATCTGAGCGGCAGTACCTATTTCTGCGAGGTGGGTGGGTTGATGCTTGTCGGTGGATTAAAGAACATAAATTAGGTCGAATAAAATGTCGGGTGGGTGTCGCGAAGATTAGCTGGATATTGACCAAGTTTGTACAGTAACTTATTTTTCTTTCACTGACACACCATCCGAACACGTATTCGAATTGATTTGTTCATTTCTTCTGCCTTTCTTTTGTTAAGCGTAAAACATTTTCTGGTGCTATGACCAGATCCTCCAGACAGCCAGTGATGTAAGGGAGCTGCTATTGCCCCATCCTGTACATTTTGAGAGAGACAACTTTTGGCCTGGCTAAAATATCGGGAAAAAAACGTATTTTTGGTAAATATATTTTTCCGGAAAAATCGCAATTATGTACGTATAGTCAAGTCAGCGTTGTGCCCACCATTGCGTATGGTTAAAGTCAAGCACTAAATTACGACGCCAACAAACCAACTTACGATTTTTTCGTTCCGGATATGACGTCGTGGTGCACCTGAAAGCAGGGAGCGCTTCCGGAGATTCCATCATAAGATCATTCGGAGCGAAAATTGCCATCTGTTTTTTCATGAGCATTGCTCATTATCTCGTTTTTTATGTGTTTTTTTTCAATTGAATTCCTCATTACCCCGTTTTTTTTCTCAAAATCGATTGCAGAACATCCTGCGTCTCTGCCTCGTCGCGACCACCGGCTTCATCGTTGTGTGCATTCCGTCGTTCGCTGATCTGATGGCGCTCATTGGCGCCTCGTGCTGCACGTTGTTGGCATTCATCATGCCGGCGCTGTTCCACTACAAACTGCATCACAGGTTGGCTGGGATTGGGCTGGTGTGTTCGCCGCACTGACGAAGACCCGGTGCACCACCACCGCCCGTCTGTGAATGCAGGTCGCGAGACGGGCAACGAGAAAAGCACGTTGTTGAACAAGTCGCCTCCGATTGCTTTTTAAGGGGGTGGTATTTTGGTGGTCGGTCCTGTCTCGGTCACGTGAGTTAATAATACCTAATTATTTGGAGCCATAAAATTAGGTTATAATCTCAATCTCACTTTTGTTCGGTGAAGTGGTTTTTGTTTCATGTCACTCCATTCCACTTGTACGTATTGTATTTTTTATTCGTTCTCACGTTGTTGGGCTAACACTGAAATACTGCCCCGTGTATTTTGATATCAGTAACCAAGAGAACAAACATCGGCCACCGCCTGGTTGCCTCCGACCGATTTCAATTTGGGTAATTTATTTCAGAAGTCTGACTCGATCAGCGTTGGCGCTCGATTATTGGTTGATCATTTTCGGCGTGCTCGCGTGAGTGTTTTCTCTTTTTTCTGATTTATTTTCAGAATTTTGAACTCAATTTTTTCCGTAAAAGAATTAATTCCGATATTTCAGGGCCGTTATCGGTACGTTTGACACGCTGCATCGATTGTACGACACACCCCCGCCGGCCATAACGATGCCACTCGCAGCCAATGAAACATTAGGTACTACGGATGTGCCAAGTCCACAGCCGGGCGGATGGACCGATCCGACCACCAGTACACTTTTGGATCGCAGCACAACAACAGCGTCCATGGTTGAAACGTCAGTGAGAACGGTTGTGCAACAGCTGATTGCATCCACAACGGTGTTGCCTTATCAACAACAGTACACGAACGTGAAAGCCAGTGATAGGGTGGTGGGAAATATATTGAGCTCATTGAAACACTCAAATTCTGGTACGAAAGAGGGGGTGATGCCTTTTGTCAATATGTAGCTGAAGCTGGCTGCTGTTGTTCTGTGATTTATTATCGAATTTTGTGCATGTTTTTACGGGAAATCGGTTTTTCTGCATATTTTTCATTTTGAAATACAATTCTATATTTTTCTACAAATTCCAATTTTTCTTGTAATTTTCCAATATTTATTATGTTCCTTCGTGGCCAATTCACTCCGTTTTGGGCTGTGATACACATTCTGGTTTCTGGTGGGAGGTCTTTGTTTTTTATTGATGTTTTTGTGCCCCAAGGTTACTCACATAGGCAATCCAGATGGCTTTTATAAAGCCAGGCATGTAAAAAAAGGTCTTACATTAACCAAGCAGCTTTTATGTTTAAAATTTCAGATGACATATCATGCAACGAGATCTAAGTTACAGAATTCTCTTTATTTTTGTGTAGTTTAGTTTGTTTTGGGATTCCAAAAACACGTTTTTGTTTAGGAACAACATGTTTTGCCAAATATAGTTATTGTACAACGACTGATTCAGCTTGGTACAGTGTGGTTGTTACGTTACTCAAATTTTATCGAAATTATAAATAAAAGTTTTCGTCACAGGTTCACATTTGTTTGATTATGCCTGCGGTGACGGAGTTTTGATTTCTGGGACAACGTGTTTTTGTCTCATACCTGTTACAAGTCCCATGTAATTTTATGCTCGAGATAGATACCCTATTACCCTCCATTTTTAATTTTGTTAAAAATACAATTCCATAGTTTTTCTTGGCGCTTTCAGCAAAAATCACCGAGGATGTTGAGACGTCTGGCGTGCCATGTGCCTCGACGGGCCTTTGCCACTCGGTGCGCTACGTTTGGTCGGTTGGGTGCCGTTTTCGTGCTCGGTTTTTACTAATTGCGAGAGTCAACAGGGGGAGTCCGTAGCGTTCGATTAAGTTGACGATGCTGTTTCATGGACTGAGTGCTTATTTGGGGGCGTTTGTATAGGCAATCCGCCAGCTCATGGCACTCGCGCACACAGGCTACATGCTACATTACTGCCGTCAATGAATGCATCTATTCTCTGCAGTTATCCGTTGAAACATCCCCAAATTTTGCAATAATGCAGAAAAGGGTTATGGCAAGCAGCTAATGAAAACCGGATAAATTATAAAGCGGTAATCAAAGTATGACATTCGCCAAAGTGCACATCTTGTTTAGAAAATGGCGTGTGCTGCTGCATGCGCTGTGTGTATAAAAAGTGCCATGAGCCGATGGATTGCCCATAATGGCAAACCAAGCATGCAACACATCTCAAATTAGCTACAGATGCCTTATTCGGAGGTTTCGAGCATATGTTTGTTGCAAACTAAATTTGGTGAAACCGTTTGACCATGATGGTGATTTATCTTCACATGATTCACCAGAGTTTAGGTTCCTGTTCAAGGGATATAACAGACGAATGCCAGCTCCTGCGCAGAAAGACAAACCATGATGATCACTTACTCTCACAGGTGCATGCAGCGCACGGGGTCGCTCCCAAACGAATCATTCCCCAGCAGCAGCATTACGCCTAACATCACCCACTTTATGGTCGATTCCGATGCGCAATCTTTCGGAGGCGACTGCCGCAACTGCGGAATCATCGAACGAAAAGGCCACGTCTTCGGAACGAAGGGAGTTCCAGGCTGAGACCAGGATGTTGCTCGATATTGTTGCCAAATCGCTCTATTCACACAAAGAGGTGTGCTTTGATTGACTGACATGATGAAATTGTAGAACTTGGGGATCGCAGATAGAGCCGCACTTGGTTTGGGTTGCACTCTGCCCTGTTCGTAAAATGACCTGCACCAACTTCGGAACGAGCATTCCGTTGGTATTGGTCGCACAATGACCATTATAATAATTCGTCAAATAAATCCTGATTTTCACGTTCAGTCACTCTTAAGGGGTGCGACATAAAACATTTTTAGTGTAGCACACCCCAATATCATTGCAGAAATGGCAGGAGGACGTCTAAAGTAACATGTTTGAAAAGACAATGACGCCGATCATCGGAGCTTTCATTTAGAAATTCCCCTCCGAATGTTGTCTGCAATGAACAAAATTCAATTTGTTGTAGTCGCTGGGCTTCCTGAAAATCAGGCATCCTGCTCAAAAAAGGAAAGAAGAAAATGTTTTAGGCCACGCACATGGTTCTGAGGAGGTACAATTTTATAACACATGGAATTGTCGTTTGAGTCACACTGTGAGATGGGTTTGAACAGTGTGGTGGCAAGCCAATCGACCCAAGATACCCTAGGGAGGGGGAAGGTTTCGGAGTTACTCTGCCCCAAGAGGCTACACAAGATACCCTTATGGTCCGTCAAAAGGCGAACAAGGGCCGGTTTTGCATGCAATTTTACTGCAAAATTGGCCCAAAAATGGGTTTTTGACATTTTGGCCGAAAGTTGGCCGAAAATGACCATTTCTGGTTTTGTGCGCCCGATGTTTAGGGGTTTCGAGGTCGAAAAACACCTATTTTTGCCTTTGAAAAGCATAAATCTACTGACTCGAGATACCCTTTGGGGTCGGCTCGAGATAGATACCCTTCCCCTATCCCCCTAAGGGTTGACTCGAGATAGGTACCTCATAGGGGGAACCCCTCATCCCCCACAGTGGGTTTGAACCACTAATTTCGGTCAGCGTGAAAGTTGTTCCCCCACATCTAACGAAAAACTTTCACTCTGCCCGAAATTAGTGATTCAAACATATCTCACACAATGACTCAAAAGACAATTCCCTGTGTTATAAAATTGTACCTCCTTAGAACCATGTGCGTGTCCTGAAACATTTTCTTCTTTCGTTTTTTAAGCTGGGTGCCTGATTTTCAGGGAGCCGAGCGACTACAGCAAATTGAATTTTGTTCCTTGCGGACAACATTCGGAGGGGAATTTCTGAATGAAAGCTTCGATGCTCGGCGTCATTGTCTTTTCAAACATGTTACCTTCGACGTCCTCTTGCCATTTCTGCAATAATATTGGGGTGTGCCGCTCTAAGAATGTTTTATGCCCCTTTAAGGTTGGTGCCGCTTCTATGAACCGGGCCCAGTGCGCGCCACATAGCACGTTGAAATGCATCAACCCGACAGCCAGTGCAACGGACTATAATCGCTGATGTTACACGCGCGATAGACTAAGCTGCATAGAGTGGAAAGAAACAATGATCTATGATCTCAAAACCTATCTCGGCAAACAAAAAAACCAAAAAACTTATTCAAACAAGAAACTAAACAATTATTACATCCAATTGGCTCAAACTTGAAACACGCAAAATATTCTACCACAACGATGGATCCATGATAAGCAAATTTGCTAGACCATGCATATCAAATGTTTCGCGGTCGGCAGAAATGTAGCACAACGATCGGGAAAGACCGTTGCAGGTGCTCCATTGCAAAAAAAACTATTTGTGATTCTCACAAAACTTTTTCACAAAATAATCTAGCAGAGCACTTACGTTGCTGCGGGCCTGAAACATTTCGGTGGCTGCACGCTTTGTGTGCGATCGCGCAACGCCACGTCACTGCCCAGTCACTTTCCCGCTTTACGATTCAGGAAAAAATTTGAGCAATTCTTATAAAGTCATTATGCGACCAATCCTTGCGTGTTCACTCTTATGAGTGTTTTTGATCAGGTTTCAGGTAGCATGTGAGATGTATAGGTATTGGGCCGATCCTGTCACACCGCAGTTCTACGATAAAATGCTTCTTGTTAAAGAATGCAATACATTGAGCTCGCTTTTCCACCCACGTCACTGGCGTCTTCGTATTCTTAAAACCACAGGCACGGTCCATGTATGGCGCGCCATTACGGTGCTTCCTTCAACTTAATCGGCTAATGTTTCACAGGTGTTCATTCGTGAATTAATATCGAACGCATCAGACGCACTCGAGAAACTGCGCTACCTGCAAACGACCGAACCCGATTTGCTCACGGAAACGATGCGACAACGCGCACTTGAAATATCGATCACTTGTGATACTGCGACGAAAACGATCACTTTTCAGGTTCGGTTAGATTGTTCGGTTGTTTTGTTTATGTGTGTACTGCGATCACGGCAATTGCAATCATATACTGTTCTTTACTTTACATGTTGCAATAAAACACTTGTTCGGCCAGGCCAAAACTCACTGCTGTTACATCGTTATCACAGTGGATGCACAGGTGTATAATTCTAAAGTAATGTTTCAGGATTCCGGCATCGGAATGACCAAACAGGACCTGATCGATAATCTGGGCACAATCGCTCGCAGTGGCTCAAAGGTTGGAACTTGGCTGCTTATCAGTTTTGTTGAGATCAGTTGCCATATTACGCACCGAAGTGCAGAGCCTGGTTGAATAAAAATTGGCACCAAAAACGTTTCATTTACAACAAAAAAGGGGGGGTGGGGGAGGGAGCCAAACAAAAAAAACACCCCCAAACCCCCAGCCCCCCTCCAATTTCGGATCGCTTGTCAGCTGCGGTCACGTGACCTGTTGTAGCTGTACTAGCTGGCTGGGTGGGCTTTATGGATCAGGCAACGCAAAGACATTCGCAAAGACGTGCCTGGTTGTACAAGCACAGATTTTGAAAAAAAACTGAATTCCCCATCAGGCATTCATCGAAGAGCTGAACAAAACGTCGACACCCAGTGATTCGGTGGACGCTGTTATCGGCCGATTCGGCGTCGGTTTCTATTCAACATTCATGGTGGCCCATCGTGTTGATGTGTGCACACGTGCAGCCAAACCGGACGCCAAGACCTACATGTGGACTTCGGATGGGTACGTGGATATCGGGGGTATAGTAAATTTCTAATTTCGCTGCCTGATGCATTTTTACAGACGCAGGGAAACTCCTGTTCGAAGTCGAGGCAGGCAACAAGCTCAACACACAGTCAACAAGCCACGCAGCTGCTCGCGTGCGTTTCGAATGTTTCAGTCACACAAACTGTGTCTGATGCGTGGCTTTTTCACTGTCTGTTGAGCTTGTTGCCTGCTTCGACTTCAAGCGGGAGTTTTCCTGCGTCTGTAAAAAATGCATGAGGCAACGAAATTAGAAACTTACTACACTTGCTGTGTGTTGTGCCTTGCTTACCAAATCTGGGTACCCTTTTGCCGGAGTGTGTGGACTGATGAAATCGGAGTCACATTGGTTTAGTTAGTTTATAGCGTCGACACCCACTCAATAATACATAAATAAGAAGATTAAGTGAAAGAAGCATAATTACAAGACCGGGTGTGGAGTTTACGGACATGAAAATAAATACAAAGCAGGCTGTCACATTGGGTGTCGATCTCAGACTGTTTAAGTGCGCTCCTGGCGCTCGTAATTGTTTCGTGCTCGGTCCGTCGTGCAACCCATTTGGCTGCTTTGAGCACTGAGGGTGCAACAGACAGACGCTTATGTATAATCTGACAATATTTTTGTGAGAAACTTTTCAAACGCGTTGCCTGATCCGTAAAGCGCACGCAACTGGCGCACCCAGCGGCCTTTCGTAGCATTTCGCAAATCAATACTTTAGACTTGTGTGTTGAGCGGCTGGCACACGCGTAATGCGCTTTGCGGATCAGGCAACGTGTTTGAAAAGTTTCTCCCAAAAGCATTGTCGGAGTATATCTGACTGAACGTTACCAGTGGCAACCTCACCAGAGGCGGATGGTTAGGTGAATCTTGAAATACGTAATTTTGCAACAAAACAACACAACAGCAGGCTTTACAGCACCTGGGTTTGCATGTTTTGGTTTAAATATTTTATTATTTTCAGTTCCGGTTTCTATGAACTGAGCGAAGTGGCCGATTCCGACCTGGAATCGGGCACAAAAATCGTCGTGCATTTGAATGACGACGAAATGAAATACGCCGAAAAGGCCGAGGTGCAACGTTAGTGTGAAATTTGAATACTTGGCGTTCTATACGCAAGAAAGTTTGAAAAACAGCTTTTAGTTGATAAAAGAATTTAAAGCTGCTGGTCAACAACCCATCGACCTCGCTTAATCTTGGGGGCAGTGCACATTAAGAAAGGTGGGATATCGTGTTACTCGACTCTGACTTGGAGAGTCGATTTGTTGCTTCCTGATGTTTCACGGCCGGGTTGAAGTTCGCCCCTTAGTGAAAAAATGCAAAAGTTATACCGGCTTCCCGTGGAAAGCACAATTCACGGCGACGTTTAAGAATTTCAGAATATCAAGCACAAACATTTATTTCATCGGTATGATATACGGCTTTGCAGGAAACAGCTTGCATCCTAAATGAGAAAACATTTAGTTCCAAAAGCCTGGTGTTTTTTGGTCACCGTTTTCTTCGCCGATAATTTTAAGCATCTGCGATTGACCAGCAAATGTGTTGATCGGACACAAAAATGCTCTAATTACTGTGTACATAACCTGTGCTTTTGAGTTCTCTGCACCAAACACAGCTAATACAATAATTCGGACAACATGCGCAAGTCGGTCATTATCAGCGCGCGCGCTCAAAAACAACGTGCAGATTCGAGCACTCAAAAATGTTTTGTCTTTTTTGGGGTCGCGCACGCCCATAATGACCGACTTGCGCATGTTGTCCGAATTATTGTATTAGCTGTGTTTGGTGCAGAGAACTCAAAAGCACAGGTTATGTACACAGTAATTAGAGCATTTTTGTGTCCGATCAACACATTTGCTGGTCAATCGCAGATGCTTAAAATTATCGGCGAAGAAACCGGTGACCAAAAAACACCAGGCTTTTGGAACTAAATGTTTTCTCATTTAGGATGCAAGCTGTTTCCTGCAAAGCCGTATATCATACCGATGAAATAAATGTTTGTGCTTGATATTCTGAAATTCTTAAACGTCGCCGTGAATTGTGCTTTCCACGGGAAGCCGGTATAACTTTTGCATTTTTTCACTAAGGGGCGAACTTCAACCCGGCCGTGAAACATCAGGAAGCAACGAATCGACTCTCCAAGTCAGGGTCGAGTAACACGATATTCCACCTTTGTTCAGGTGCACTGCCCCCAAGATTAAACGAAGTCGATGGGTTGTTGACCAGCACCTTTAAAAGTTTATTTCTTGAAAAGTTACACACAAACACACAAGTGCGATCTGATCGCTTCAGGCGTGATCCGCGAGTATTCGTATTTCGTGAACAGTCCAATCTATGTGAATGGTGAACGAGCGAACACGCAAGTGGCGTTGTGGGTGAAACGACCGAGTGAATGCAAGAAGGAGGAATATGACTCATTCTTCAAATGTATCACGCATGGCGGCGGCACGGAACGACCCATGTACACCTTGCATTATCAGGTTATTCATGTGACCACAGTCTTCCTTTGTTTACGATCGAGACTGTCCATTGATGGACCCACAAAGAATTTTCATGTATCACAGAAATTTCTTTATGTTGTGCTGCTTTGGTAGTTAGCCTTGAATCAGGAGCACTATAGAGAGGCTGGCAACTGCATCATCATTTGCTCCACCGAGCCCTGCGTAATCACAAAGCATACATCATTGGTAGCCTGACCGTTGGAAAGTTTAAACCGCAGGCGGTGACGTGCATTCAATATAGCTGCATAGGTGTTTACAACCATAAGCATTACTATACGCACCTATGTGCAGAGCGTAGACTGCGTGCAACGCGCGATCGACACACGCAACTGTGTTGTTGTGGTTTTTGTGGCCTAATTTTATGTGAACAGGTTTGATTACAGACTGACAGCTAAGCATCAATGCGTTGCTGTTTGTGCCGGATCGAAAACCGAACCATCTGATGGCCATGAACCTCGACACCGAAGTGGGAGTTGAATTGTACAGGCACGTATATGTTATTGATTAATTTTTTGTTTGATTCACTGATCAACTTGTTTGATTCAATTTATTGATTAATTGAATTGAGTGATTCTAGTCGTCGCGTATTGATCCAACGACACGCCAAGGGAGTGCTGCCCAAATGGCTGCGATTTCTGACCGGTGTGATTGACAGTGAGGACATACCACTCAATCTTAGTCGCGAATTGCTGCAGAAAGGCATCATACTCGAGTTGGTCTTGTTTTTTTTTTTGATTTCCGGTTTATGCTGCAGTTGGATTGTTGTATCGGTCTCGTGTGTTGTTGCAGTATAACGCGTGCTGTATGTATTATACAAGCAGGAGTTAGCTGATATTCTGGACAGGGAAAGCTGCGCGTGCGAGACGTGCGAAAATCGATAATGCAGAGGTCCGGTTCACACATCACCATGTGTCAATGCATATCCATACTTTTTCATCGTGCACCTAAAATAGCAAGCCCTATTCCACCGTAACCACGAGTCGAACGCCTTTTTTCAGTCGTCTCAAAAACGCCATAACAGCCAAAGTGGTCAACTTTTTCGAATCGCAAATGAAGAAGGATCGTGTGACGTATCAAAAGTTCTACGACGATTTCGGGGTGTTCTTCAAGGAGGCGATACTCAGTCAGATCGATCAAGCTGCGCACGTAAATTGCTTTGCTCAAATGTCGTTACAGTCTACCCACCTTATAGTGACCTAATCATTATCCGCCTCGTGGTTTACGACGAAAATTGTCGGTCACGTATATGAGTTGATGAGTCACTATACAGAGGGACGATTGTATCCCCACTCCTCCACCGCAACGGTTGACCAATGCTGCAGGCCGATATCTCGCGTCTGTTGTTGTTCGATTCGTCCAATTGTCGACCGGGCGTTCGAACGAATCTGCAGGAATACATTGATCGAATGCAAGAGAAACAGAAATCCATCTATTATCTGCACGTTCCGACGTTCGTTTCAAACATTTTTTGACACTGGATTGATTCATGTTACCATTTATTTGTGGGTTTCTAATGGAATTCTAAGGAAAAACAAAAATTTTTTTCAGCCGCGAGATGGCCGAACACTCGCCGTTCTATGAAGCGTTCAGACACACTGGCATGGAGGTATTATATAACCTACTTGCGTCAACTACTCTAGAATTAGCCCGGTTTCTCACACCTAATTTCTCTTCTCCTTCTTTCCCTTGTGGCTCTTGTCGGCCCCCGGTTCGGTTCCTCCCGCGCCAAGTGCACAGCGGAGAAAACCCAAACCCGGCATTAACATCTAGCGCCCACCAACTCAAACCCCAACACTAGAAAAAAAAGCCATCAGAAATAAATCGCAAAAATCGAAAATACTAAAAAAATTTTAGTCTCCCTCGCACAAAACCTCACCCAACCGCCTCAATAACCCCCGCAAAAGCCCCTAAACCAAACCAATAAAAAAAATTAATAACCCCAACAATAAGTCAAAAAAAAAAAAAAACCCAAACCCCCCGCACACACATCAATCAAAATAAAATAAAATCATAAAAGCATAAGAAAAAAAAGAAAAAAAAAAAAGGAGAAAATCTATAATCATAAAAAACAGCCAGCAAAGAAAAAACAACACCAAAAAAATTAATCCGCTTGTGATAGCGGTCATGGAGCACGAATTTCGTGAGCCGCGTAAAGGCTGCACCTGTGCACACACTGAGCCGTTTCTACGCTGGTCAAAATCAATTCTCGCGCGGTGTCGCGAAACTAAGAAATCTGCCCCGTTGACAAAATGTCATGTGGAAAAACGTAGTAAATTCGCCGCCATACAATAAAATACGCCCCATAGTCGTTGCCCAGTCCCATCGTTTCTGAAACATTGCGCCCAGCTGCCTGACAAGCTGCACGCGTGTCGGTTGCCCGAATGTTTCAAAAGTTGATTTTCGGGTTTAGAACTTGACATCAACTATGGGGCGTATTCTATTGCGCGGCAGCGAATTTAGAAACGTACCATGTGACTCCAACTTCACAATCCACCATCATACTTCTGCACTCAATTACAGCTGTGCCGTCGTGCCATCGAGCAACCCTGTCTGATCACGACAGCCGAAAACGAGTCCGTACTTCGGTCATTCCAACGTTTCATGGACAAATCGGCCACCGAAGAACAGAAGATCATGTTGATGCAGCCGAAGTTGGAGATTAATCCAAAGTTGGTGTCTGTGTTTTATGAGGGCCGAATTCTCGAAACCATCGAGACCGACCGTTGTTGTGCACTTTGGCATCAAAACGTTTCTGGCAGGCCATGGTCACCTACCTGCCTTTCCTGATGTGAAGAAAATATGCGATATTCAGTGTTTTTTTGATAACGCTGAAAGTTGCACTGAACAAGATTCACGCTCGCCGAATTTGTGGTTTTCCAAAAAAGTATCGGTCAAGTATCCTCAGATCAAAAGTTGGGAGCACTGATGGTCACAAAACCCGACGCTGATTCCAGCAACGCATGCACCGGCCTGTCATATCACAGACAGGTGTGTGCGTTGTTTGACCACATTTAATTACGATAGCGGCTTCTGGACGTCGGTAAATTCAAAGGCATAAAAATGCGCGCTCATCACTTCTGCGTTTGTTAATAATTAATAAATTGTTTGCAATTTTCAGGCATACGATTATTCGTCGTTTGAACAAAATTCGACGCGACGATAAGGAGCTGGCTGAGCTGCTCACCGAACAGGTGCATTCGCAATCGAGTCATTTTTCGATGATGTTTCCATGATTACCCAGTCCATTTAGTGCCATCGTCTCTGTGGCAGCTTTATTGATATGATGGGCGAAACATTTTTCGATGGCATTATCCAAGATTTGCTTCGGTGATCGCAAATGCCAGTAAAATGTTCCGCTGATCATGTAGATACGGCTGGTGCACCGACTAGCCGTCTGCCAAAGCAACATGAAGAGGGTTTTGATGGTTTTTTGTTGGTTTTCAGTTGTGGACGAACGCAATGATTCAGGCCGGATTGATTGTTGATTCGCGCAAAACGGTGACGAAGTTGAATGAGCTGTTGACAAGGCTGTTGGACAGACATCAGACAGAATCTGGCATCATCACACCCAGATAGTGTTGTTGTGTTACTCTTGTTCTTATCGTTGAAATGCGTTGATTTGTATTTTGTTTGTAATTTGTAACATTCGTTCATTGTCGTCGCCTCGCCGGTCATTATTGATACAGTGCTTCAGACACGGTTGTTTTAGGTTGGTACATGCGGCGTTCATAAAGGCAAACTACGCCAACATGAGCTCGATTTCGCAGCAGGCAGAATGGTGAAACATTCATACGTGGCTGCTGATTTAGGAAATGTTACACGTCGAATAGTACAAAATGGGCCATGATGATTTTCTCTTTCTATTCATTTTGAAAAGACAACACCTTCGAAATCGGGCTCGTGTTGGTGTAGTTTGCCTTTACCTAGGGCGGACTTAGGTTGAACACGGAAACCGGAACACGGAAATAATTTACATACAAGCCAGTTTCATGGATTTCCGTGCACGGAAATATTTCTGTGTCACGGAAATATTTCCGGTTTCCGTGTTCCGTGATTTTTTTATATTCACGGAACACGGAAATATTTCCGTGTCAGTAGTTGCTGTTTGCGTCAACACTCGGGCTTTTGACGTCAGCACGCTGGCTTTTGTCATCACCACCGCAAAAGCACCGGTTGCGTGCCTGAATCATTTCCGTGTTCCGTGGCACGGAAATATTTCCGTGTTCCGTGATTCTCAAAAATATTCACGGAACACGGAAATATTTCCGTGTTCCGGTTTCCGTGTTCAACCTAAGTCCGCCCTAACCCAATAAATACCTAGTTGTTCGTGGTGCCTAGTCTTCAAACAGTGCTCTAATAAAAAAATTATTTTTTTTCAATCCTGTGTGAAAACAACCCAAACTATAGTAACAACTGCTACTACACGCATTATCGTAACAAAAACCAGCTCGAGTGTGTTCATGCTGTAGGCCATCTGGTGCATTCGCACTGACGATGACCAGGTGCACTACACAAAGAATCCGCTGCTGTATTGTCCATTCCATCCATAGTTTTACACGTCCGGTATCGCACCGTTGTACATTTTGTGATTCTGCGTGCCTTGAGTTTTCGTTTGCTTGTTTTCGTTCAGCTGTCCGAATTCTCGTACTTATATTTTCATGTCCGTAAATTTCACACCCGGTCTTGTAATTATGCTTCTTCCATATTTTAACCTTCTTCTGTTGTGTATTTCTGAGGGGTGCCGACGCAATAAACCAACCAACCAGGTGCACCGTCCGTCTGTGAAAACAGGTTGAAACGGGCAACCAAAATCAAGCAACACTATTGCACATGCGTGCGGCTTTGCTGGGTCATATTTGGGAGAAGGAAACATACGGAGCTGCGAAAGCAGCAAACCGGGAGTCACATGAGCTATTGTTTGATTATATACAGTAGCTGCTGGGCACGAGCTTTACCAGTACCCAGTACAACATTCCGTTCCCAGTTTACACGTTGCATTTGGTTTACCGTTTGAGCACGCAGACATGAAGTGTTTTGTTTGGGTACGGTAGCAGACACTTCATGGCATGAACTGTTGTCGCTCATGAAGTGTTTCAGAATTTACGCGATTTGTTGACTCACGGAAACTTTCCTCTGACATGAAGTATTGACATGGAATGGGGTGTTGTCCTGGGACCGTATCAGAATGTCAAAATCCTGTTCATTTTTGTCGGAGGCCCCATTTTCTGTCAAGTTCCGCATCAAAGAACCCGGGGGCTCAAAGTGTAAAACTCCGGTATGTAGTGTTCGTTTTTTTATTCAGGTTACACAATACGGTATCAATAGCAGTGCACACTGTGGTTGTGTGCTGACTGCTGGCGTGTGGCACCATGCCTGCGGCTTGCCGTTGTGCTCTGCCCCACCTTGTGCGTGTGTGTGTTATTGAGTACAGTCAGCTCCACGATCGTTTGGTACGTCTCTCGTTTGCTTTCTATTCGCAAGAAGTGTGTGTGTATCAATCTATTCTCACATATGTATCAGAATCACGCCACCCCACCCCAAACCAAACAATATTGATGCTTTGTGTAACCTGAATAAAAAAACGAACACTACATACCGGAGTTTTACACTTTGAGCCCCCGCGGGTTCTTTGATGCGGAACTAGAAAATGGGGCCTCCGACGAAAATGAACAGGATTTTGACATTCTGATACGGTCCCAGGACAACACCCATTCCCATGTCAATACTTCATGTCAGAAGGAAGAAGTTCCGTGAGTCAACAAATCGCGTAAATTCTGAAACACTTCATGAGCGACAACAGTTCATGCCATGAAGTGTCTGCTACCGTACCCAAACAAAACACTTCATATTGCGTGCTCAAACGGTAAACCAAATGCAACGTGTAAACTGGGAACGGAATGTTGTACTGGGTACTGGTAGACTTCCGTGCCCAGCAGCTACTGTATATAATCAAACTATAGCTCATGTGACTCCCGGTTTGCTGCTTTCGCAGCTCCGTATGTTTCCTTCTCCCAAATATGACCCAGCAAAGCCGCACGCATGTGCAATAGTGTTGCTTGATTTTGGTTGCCCGTTTCAACCTGTTTTCACAGACGGACGGTGCACCTGGTTGGTTGGTTTATTGCGTCGGCACCCCCTCAGAAATACACAACAGAAGAAGGTTAAAATATGGAAGAAGCATAATTACAAGACCGGGTGTGAAATTTACGGACAATATGAATATGAAAATATAAGTACAAAACAGATTGTGTGAGTTACGGAAATGAAAAATAGGACCGTACCGGGAACAGGAAAGAGTGAGAGGGTGGACGAGAATGCGGACAGCTGAACGAAGACAAGCAAAAGGAAAACTCAGAGGCACGCATAATCACAAAATGTACAACGGTGCGATACCGGGCGTGTAAAACTATGGATGGAAATGGACAATACAGCAGCGGATTCTTTGTGTAGTGCACCTGGTCATCGTCAGTGCGAATGCACCAGATGGCCTACAGCATGAACACACTCGAGCTGGTTTTTGTTACGATAATGCGTGTAGTAGCAGTTGTTACTATAGTTTGGGTTGTTTTCACACAGGATTGAAAAAAAATAATTTTTTTATTAGAGCACTGTTTGAAGAGCTCAGGCCGCCACGAACAACTAGGTATTTAATACAGATTTCAGCAAGACTCCGGTTAAACACGGAAACCGGAACACGGAAATATTTCCGTGCTTCCGTGAATATTTTTAAGAAATCACGGAACACGGGAAAAATATTTCCATGCCACGGAACACGGAAATGATTCCATGCACGCGAGCCGGGTGTATCTGGCGGTGATGACAAAAGCCAGCGTGCTGACGTCAAAAGCCCGAGTGTTGACGCAAACAGCAACTCCTATACACGGAAATATTTCCGTGTTCCGTTTTAAGAATATAAAGGAAAATCCACAACCGGAACACGAGCAAACCGGAAATGTTCTCCGTTTTGAAACACTCCAGAAATTTTTATTTTTTTTCCTTGTTGCACGTAAAGGAAATCCATGAAACTTTTTGGCTTTGTTTATGTGAAATTTTATTCTCCGTGCTTTCCGGTCTTCCGTGTTCAACCTAAGTCCGGCCCCTAAGTAAAGGCAAAACTACACCAACACAATTCTCGAAGAAGTGTTGGTGTCTTGTCTTTTTCAAAGAAATGAATTAGTAGAAAGAGCAAAATCATTCATGGCCTCATTTTTGTACTCTATTTCCCGACGTGTAACATTTCCCTAAATCCACCGCTAGTGCCACGTATGAATGTTTCGCCCGCTTCTGCCTGCTCCCCGCGAAATCACAAGAGGCTCGTTCGCCGTCGAATTGTTTGCTTTTTTTTTACCTCTATACTTTTCCGAGCGAGAACTAGGGTCTAGAACACCGAGAAACCAGGAACACGGAAATAATTTACATACAAGCCAGTTTCATGGATTTCCGTGCACGGAAATATTTCTGTGTCACGGAAATATTTCCGGTTTCCGTGTTCCGTGATTTTTTTATATTCACGGAACACGGAAATATTTCCGTGTCAGTAGTTGCTGTTTGCGTCAACACTCGGGCTTTTGACGTCAGCACGCTGGCTTTTGTCATCACCACCGCAAAAGCACCGGTTGCGTGCCTGAATCATTTCCGTGTTCCGTGGCATGGAAATATTTCCGTGTTCCGTGATTCTCCCAAATATTCACGGAACACGGAAATATTTCCGTGTTCCGGTTTCCGTGTTCAACCTAAGTCCGCCCTAACCCAATAAATACCTAGTTGTTCGTGGTGCCTAGTCTTCAAACAGTGCTCTAATAAAAAAATTATTTTTTTTCAATCCTGTGTGAAAACAACCCAAACTATAGTAACAACTGCTACTACACGCATTATCGTAACAAAAACCAGCTCGAGTGTGTTCATGCTGTAGGCCATCTGGTGCATTCGCACTGACGATGACCAGGTGCACTACACAAAGAATCCGCTGCTGTATTGTCCATTCCATCCATAGTTTTACACGCCCGGTATCGCACCGTTGTACATTTTGTGATTATGCGTGCCTTGAGTTTTCCTTTGCTTGTCTTCGTTCAGCTGTCCGCATTCTCGTCCACCCTCTCACTCTTTCCTGTCCCGGTTTTGTATTATTTTTTTTATTTCCGTAACTCACACAATCTGTTTTGTACTTATTTTCATGTCCGTAAATTTCACACCCGGTCTTGTAATTATGCTTCTTCCATATTTTAACCTTCTTCTGTTGTGTATTTCTGAGGGGGTGCCGACGCAATAAACCAACCAACCAGGTGCACCGTCCGTCTGTGAAAACAGGTTGAAACGGGCAACCAAAATCAAGCAACACTATTGCACATGCGTGCGGCTTTGCTGGGATCATCTTCAGGAGAAGGAAACATACCGGAGCTGCGCAAGCAGCAAACAGGGAGTCACATGAGCTATCGTCGTTGGTATTGTACAAGGTAGTATTTCGACACGAGCTTCTCCAGTACCCGGTAAAGCATCCCATTCCCAGTTTACACGTTGCATTTGGTTTACCGTTTGAGCACGCAGACATGAAGTGTTTTGTTTGGGTACGGTAGCGGGGCGCTTTAGTGGCGTGAAGCTGTTGTCGCTCATGAAGTGTTTTCAGAATTTACGCGATTTGTTGACTCACGGAAACTTTCCTCTGACATGAAGTATTGACATGGAATGGGGTGTTGTCCTGGGACCGTATCAGAATGTCAAAATCCTGTTCATTTTTGTCGGAGGCCCCATTTTCTGTCAAGTTCCGCATCAAAGAACCCGGGGGCTCAAAGTGTAAAACTCCGGTATGTAGTGTTCGTTTTTTTATTCAGGTTACACAACGTGAATATTGTTTGGTTTGGGGTGGGGTGGCGTGATTCTGATACATATGTGAGAATAGATTGATACACACACACTTCTTGCGAATAGAAAGCAAACGAGAGACGTACCAAACGATCGTGGAGCTGACTGTACTCAATAAAGCACACGCACAAGGTGGGGCAGAGCACAACGGCAAGCCGCAGGCATGGTGCCACACACCAGCAGTCAGCACACAACCACAGTGTGC